>JAQZBX010002062.1:0-75492 GCA_029593785.1 Cabassous unicinctus
AAGTTTTTTTTTATTTTTTATTTTTTTTAATGACTTTTCATCTCTAATTCACAAAATATCTATTTGGTCCTCAGTGAAGAGTCATCAACCTTAACTTTTTTATGGCTGTTTGACTATTTTCTTTCCACTGCTGTAATTTAGTAGGATTAGAGATTACCACATGACTCTGACTTTAAACTGTTATAAACAAAGAATGAATGAAACTAAGGCTATAAACCAAGTTCCTACTCTATAGCATAATTTCTCAACCTGTCTTCATGAGAAAATCATGTTGATTATACAGATAAGTAGAATTGCATTAAACATTACTTTCTTACTGTTTTACCTGAAATACCCAATTAATTTTTTGAGTTATGTTATATCTTTATAATACTGGGATGCTTGATTAAAAATTTTAAAAATGTAAGCTGACTGATTGTTTGAAGTAAGTTTTGTGCTGTGGAGAAAGAGATGCTAACATTCACTGAAGTTTTTTTACTTTTTTATCCTGAAATAATTTCAGACTTACAAGGCAATTGCAAAAATATTACAAATCCTATACAGAAAATGCCAACATACCCCAACCCCTCCAGGTACCCAGATCTACAAATTTTAATATTTTGCCTCCTTTGCCATATCATTCTTATTCTAAACTGTCTATTTATTTATCTTCAGAATTGAAGCTTTTTGTTTTTAATCTTTTAAAGTGTTCTTTATTTACTGAGTATCTTGAAGTGAATCATTTATCCATTATAAGCTTTGGTTTGCACATCCGGAAAATTCAGTAATGGTGGTATTTCCTCACAGAGCCCCCGAGTATTAAATTAGTTATCCTGTGTAAAGTACCTAGAACAATACACATTCTGAGTGCTTTTTAACAGTTACTATTCATAGCTTTCTCTTCTTTTCCCATAAAATGCTATTCTTGACAACATTCTCTTCCTCTGGTGGTATACAGTTTGAGGTTGGGAAAAAGTCCAAATCAAGGCGTCATCAAGGCCATGCTTTCTGGGGCTGGCTGTGGGCAAACCCTGTCCCTCGCTGGTCACGTGGCGAGACGCATGGCGCCATCTCCTCCATGCTCCCTCTCCCTGCCACCAGGGTTCCAAGGCTGTTCAACTTCTTGCTTCCTATGGCTGTCCCGATGAAGCTTTTAATATGAAATTTTTCTTCAGTTTCTCCCTCCTTTTCCCATAGAATTAAAGTCCGTATGACCTATATCTTTTTTTGACTAAAGGAATTGAAACCAATATGATTTTGTCATCTTTTCAGTACACAGTGAGATAACGGACAGCACACACACAAAAAAAGAATGTAGATTTCACTGGGACAGGAAAGATATCCTTTTCATTTCTAAATAAACCGAGCATTAGGTTATATAGCTACTGGCTAAGACTATTTGAGAAAAGTATGGATGAAAATTGATAATTTCCAGAATGCTACAAGATTGTAAATTTCTGAAAAAAATCCCAGCAGAGGATCATCCAACTCCAATATGACACTTTCTGAAGGGATGTGTTTTTTACCCAAAAGACAACAATGTAAAAACAGCTTTTATTGGGAAAATATTATCTTCAATGAGAAATTAATTCAATATTCAATAATGGCTTTAAATTGTATTAATGGTATTTAAGGAAGGTGAACTGCTTCTGTCTCAGCACCTTAGAAAGGACCAAAGTTTTGGTTTAGAATTTTCAAACTAATTTTCTATTTTACTTAACAAAAGGCCATGCAATAATAGGTGTTGATAAAAAAAATATATATATATATATATATTACACTGTGTAGACTGACTTATATTATTCCTTGAATTAGAGTTAATAATTGTGATTCAGTATTTTTTTTTTCCATTTTTAAATTTAGGCATAATTTACAGGGAGTAAAATGCACCATTTTTAGTGTACAATTTCATGAGTTTTGACAAATGGCTATAGTCAGTAACCACCACCAAAACAAGATATAGAAGGATTCCAGTCACCCTGCAAATTCTCTCTTGCTCCCTTGTAGTCAATCACTCTACTCATCCTCAGGCCTGGCAACACAATGATCTTTTTTTCCATCATTATAGTTTTGCCTTTTCGAGAATGTCATATAAATTATGTCATATAGCATATAGTCTTTTGAAACTGGCGGAGAATCAACCATGATGTTGTATGTTTTAATATTGCTCCTTCTTATTGTTAAGTAGCATTGCATTATATGCAAATACCACAGTTTGTCTACCCATTCACCAGTTGAAGAACATTTGGATTGTTTCCAGTTAAGAGAAATTGTGAATAAAACTGCTACAGACATTCACATGAAGAGTTTCCTGTGAGCATAAGTTTTCATTTCACTGGGTAAATATCTAAGAATAGAAATGTTGGGTCTTATAGTAAGGATATGTTTTACTTTAAAAGAAATTGCCCAACTGTTTTTTCAAAGTGGCTCTACTATTTTGCATTCCCAGTATACTTAGTATTGTCAGGATCTTTCTTTTTTCCTTTTAGCCATTCTAATAAGTGTGCAGTGGTATCGTGTGGGTTTCATTTGCGTTTCTCTAATGACTAATGGTGTTTGAACATCTTTTCAATGGCTCACTTGTCATTCACATTTCTTCTTTGGTGAACCAGCTGTTCAAACCCCTTTTTACTTTGGTTTTGGTTTCCTTATTTTTGAGTTTTGAGTATTCTTTATATATTCTGCATATAAGTTCTTTATCACGTACATAGTTTACAGATAATTCCTCCCAGTTTGTGGCTTTTCTTTTTAGAGTCTTAAGATCTTTTGAAGAGCAATATTCTTAATTTTAATGAAGTTAAATTTATTAATTTTTTTCTTTTATAGATCACTGAATTTCTAGTTTTACAGAAAGCCTGGGGAATAATGATTTTTATACTGACCATATTCTAACTCTTATGCTAATATTTGCTAATATGCTATGCATTAGCTGTTCATACTAATTATGTTTTCTAGATTTAAGGTCAATTCTCCTAAACATTTTGTAAACTCAGAAAGATTATTGATTGCTGTTTTTCCATATTTCACACTCACAACATCCAATTTTGAATCGTTTCCATTGGCTGTTTGGCTCCTATTCAATATGACATCCCATAGAAACTTCATAAATAAAGGTGAATTATACTTATTAAAAGTCAGAGGTGAGAAGATACTTTTATTAAAGTGGAAGATAGCATATCTGAACTTTAATTACAGGGTTTCATATATATAATATTTTAGTCATTAATTAATACTATAGTTTGGATTTTCCATTAACATTTTCCTATTAACTAATGTAGAATAAAGCTCAAAAATGAAAATAAACAAGTACCTCATTATGATTAAAAAGAGAAAAACTATTCTGAATAGAACCAATAATTTCCCCATAAATAATTAGATATTAACCATAAAAAGGCTGGTATTTTTTATTTTGGGATGAAATAATTAATAAATCACACATAAGATTAAAATTTACTGGTACAAACTCACTTAGAGAAATTGTAAGGAGGTATGCCTTTCCCAACTCCAAACTGTAAGATCATAGAAATAAGGAGACTTGATTTACTATTATATTTTGTCTTTTCCAGAGTGATGTACTTAAAAATGTTTTTGAAGTATAGTTTACATTCAGCAAAATGCTTAAATATTACTAACTTTTGTCTCCCTCATAGTTCCCAAAGCAGAACTTTACAGAAAATACGTATAATCTAAATACTTTTATAATTCAATTGAATTGAATTGGGAGATAACTTAGAATCTGTTAAGTAAAGCTCTTGTATATAAGAAAGAAAATGTTTATTCAGACTCCAACTGAATATCGTAAGAAACAAAAATCAATCTTATAGTGAGCTCTTCATCCAAGAACCCTGCATCTTCACTCCCTCACTCTATTATAATATTAACAACGTCAATACTAGCAATGCGATTGGGTGGTTATTAATTCCTTACGTCAGGCGCCAGTCTGTGGATTGGCTAGGTTAATCTTCATGATAATACTCTGAGGTAAGTTACAGCTGTCCATGTCATTTTATAAATAAACTTAGGCACAAAGAGGTTAATTACTAATCACAAAAGGTGAACTCAGGCAGTCAGACTCTCGATCTGAACTTATTCCAATTTTTTATTTTCTGGGGCAAGCAACATGATTCATTTGGAAAGTCTATGCACTTGTAACAATCTAACAATTGAAGTCTATCCTAGACTTCAATTTCTTTTTATTAATGCTATTCTACCATTTTCATATTAAATGTCCTTCTCATAGGAAGAAAAGTCAAAAATAAAATAGGAGAGGTCTGCATTCTATCAGGACTTTGTCTATTCAGAAGAAACCCAAAGTCCATGATTTTAATTTGAAAATATTCTGAATTCCTCTTTTATTGTCAACCACGGACCAATCTAAATATTTTCCTGAACCTCAAATTCAGAGATCTGCCATAAGGAAAAAAACAACAACAGCATTCATGTGGACTTGGGCCACAAAAAATGTAAGATCTTCAACTTTAGCTGCATTTAAGGTACTTCCTTTCTGCACACAAATCTGTGGCTATTCTAAACCTTTACGTATCTACTCAAATCTAACATTCACCATCTCTGGCTCCCTGTCTTGCTAGCTCCTTCAGAGTGGAAATAGAACAGAATGTGCAGCACTCTCAGCAGACTCCGTGTCATTCATGTTTACTAGCACCTTCCTCCTGTGCATATGATGGCTTCTGACTTTGAATATATAGATCTCAGTACATATTCACCTATATTTTCAGAATATACATAAAATATATAAAAATATATTAATATATAAATAAAAATATATAATATATAAAAATATATTTTATATATATTCAGGATATATAAATCTGAATATAGATTAAAGGTCCCATCTAATTTTAGATTCCAGAATTGTACAGTGATCCAGAGAACAAACTCTGAAGCTGACTGCACAGGTTCATATCAGGGTCCAAATATTTATTAGCTATGTGAACTTAGGCAGGTTTTTAAACAACTCTTGATGCAGATTCATCATCTATAAAATTGGGATAATAATTGTACTTCACTGGGTTACTACGAGGGCAAGCGAAAAATACGTGCAAACTGCTTGGAACAGAGCCTACGATATAATTGGTGGAATGGTAGCTATTATTTTAATTACTTGTCTTTCAAGAATCAACTCCAAGTTTCTCCTCTTCTATGCAGTTGTCTCTGATTCTCCATGTAGACTTAAGTTACTTTTCTACTTCTGTAATTCCATAGGTCCTTGTGCTTTGGTTTTATTATAGTATCTACTACTTTATATTACATCTGACACCATACAGCAGTAAAATTCTTAGGGGCAGGGTTTACCTTATCTTTGTACACTGACCTTTTCCTTCTGCCAGCTCAGGCCCTAAAAATCATTGAGTGAAGGAATTAAAATGAGATTAGGAAACTAGTCCTAACTGATAATTGAAGAATAAAGGCACTATTAATATGGGATAATTCAGCCCTTCTAGATATTCATTAAGTATCTGAAGCACTTATGTCTAATTACTAGTGAGTAATATTTTATTTAACTTGCTGGTGTGAACAATTAGGGGAGTCTTAGAAAACACTTTTTGCTCTACATTTTATATGAGAAAAAAATTAGGAGGTGTTAACTGTACATGAAAAATATCTTAATAAAATAATAAATATATATGTATATATAGTCAAAGCTTAAATAAATCTAGCTGTATTTAGGGTCATAAATTTTAAATTCCTATGCAATTTTGTGAGCTATTTTTAATGTGGATACTATATATCTGCATATATTTACAATTTGAAAACTAACTCATAAATAATTCATATTTTCCTTTAGTGAACATCCAACAATATGGCTTGAAGTTATAATTCGTTCATCTTATAAATCAAGCAGTCTCAAAGTACTATCTATGAACCCCTAGGAATCCCTGAGACTATTTCAAGAGGTCTGTGAGTTCAAAACTATTTTCATGATAACACAATGATGTTATTTACCTTTTTACATTGTACTGACGTTTACAGTGATTGTGCAAAAGCAATGATGAGTACATCTGCTGTACTTTAGCAAAAATCATGGCCATGGCACAGATTTGTGCTACTAGTCATTTTATTCGTCATCACCACACAATCACAGTTAAAAACAAAAACTAAACAATTCCACTTAAAGATGTCCCCGATGAAAGAGTAAATAGCATTAATTGTTTTAATCTTGACCCTTGAGAACCATGTGATTTTTAGTATTTGCATGATCAAATGTGAAGTATGCATACAAGATTTCTGTAACATGAATTTTTATAAAGGTGGTTGTACAAGAA
Source organism: Cabassous unicinctus (assembly GCA_029593785.1). NCBI lineage: Eukaryota > Metazoa > Chordata > Mammalia > Cingulata > Chlamyphoridae > Cabassous > Cabassous unicinctus. Next base: position 6,264 of record JAQZBX010002062.1, read on the forward strand.
AAGCACTAGAGCAATTATTTGAATTGCAAACTAAACTAGCTGCTTTTTTCAAGGAATGCCATTTTCCCTTGAATGAATATGGCAGATAAACAATGATTATTTAGAATTGTGTATCTGGCAGATATTTTCTCAAAAATTAGTGGGAGTCTGTCACTTCAAATAAAACCACTGGAAGTATTTGTTACCTGTGATGAAATATAAGTTATCAAATGAATATTAGAATTTTGGAAAACTTGTGTCACCATTATGAGTTTGGCAGTTTACAATATCTGAAGACTTTTCTGACAAGCTTGATAATAATACCAACAGGTGGAATTTTTGATATTATATAATGAAATTTGTCAACATTTAGAAGATCTATATAATTCAGTGAATTTTCCATATGGCCAATGTATATGATTTTATAAAAACACACATGGTAAAAGATCCATTCAGAGTGCAATGGATTTTAATGTAATTAGGTTCAGAAAGCTAAATGTTATCATTACAGATTTCATAACGCAACCAGCCTTTAACAAACTACCACTTGCCAAGTTTTAGTGAAGTATCAAGAATGTACACAATTATTTTAAAAGACTGCTAAATACACCTCCCGTTTCCAATTACAAGTATCTATGAGGCTGGACTTTCTTCATATGCTTCAACCAAAGTATATCTCAACAGATTAAATGCAAAAACAGATATAAGAAACCAAATGTCCACTATTAAGACAGACATTTAAAAGAATTTGTAAAAATGTAAAATAATGTCACTATTCTCACAAAATATTCTTTTTTTGAAAATATAAGTTTTTCCACAAAAATTTTATTTATGGTTGCAAGTAGTGGGTTTATTATTGTTATTTAAAATTATTAAAATGCATATCTTAATATTTCTATTTCAATTCTTAATATGGTAAATATTGATAGGATAAACAAATATTCTTTGGAATTCTCAATAATTTTTGAGAGTATAAAAGGATCCTGAAACCTGTAAGTTTGAGAACCACTGCCATAGATAAATGGCTCAGGCAACATTGCTGAAGCATTGGGAGCAGAAACTCTATTTTAGGCTGTATGAAAGTTTCTATTCACACCCAAATATGTTTCACAAAGGATGTGGAACACCCAGAGTAAAAGGTTCTTTTATGAAAGGTCTCTTTTCAAACTAGCACTCGTGTGTAGGTATAGCCCCATGTTTCTGACACTACTGAACAAAAGGGGACACTATTCTCATTCTTGCCCATTATGTGTAAAGTATTAAAGCTGAGGAGCTATATACCAAATTTTGTGGTGCTAAGAAAATGGAGTATTGCAAAGATCCCTGGCCACAGTAGCCTTTCTTGTTGGCTTGTCCATTTAATGCTGCATCCTTTTTATCATTTGATTAACACAGACAAAGAAACATTTCATTGATAGATCTGAGCACAGGCAGAAGAAAAATTGTGTTTTTTGTTAGAGAAAGAAATTGTTGTTCTGCGAAAAAAATTTATACTAAGACTGATTTATCTAAACGAATTTTATGAAAGTAGAATTTTTAGTATCAGAGGAACAGCATGTCATGAAATGTTGGGACCATGACTACCTGGAGAGGTTAAAATGAATTACATGCTACTGCAAAAATTTTGTTACCCATATCCCCCTACCCCCTGTTTCCTGTTATGTGTTCTTATTAAGAAAACTGGTTGAATGATGTAGAAGTTAATGTTTGATGTCAAAGTGACACTTCCTATGTTTCTTTTTATTGAGAAAAGTCCTGGAATTTTCATTAGTGCCTAATTAGGGTTTTAAGGAGTCCAGCTATTGATTTCATAAAATTCCTTTCCTGTATTTTTCTGTAAATGTATACAATAGTTGTTAACACATCCTCCTTCAGGGCCCACACTTTGTTTTCCAGGAGGTAGGCAGACACTCTGCTAGAAATCTGACCTTTACAATGCCTATATGATTTAAGAGACAATTGTCTGTTGCTACATAGCTGAAATACAGAACTGGAATTTCTGAGTAATTAGAGCATATTTGGAAAAGTAGTTACCAGAAATATTCTCTTGATTATTCTCAATGGTATGGGGTAAATGGAGTTGGCACCGGGCACAAGCCTTGTACTTAAAAACTATTTACTGATTTCTAAATAATAACAGTAATTAGACTTCCTAGTTATGGACATTATTCCCGAGTATATGTTAAGAATTTAGAAAGGTTCATGAACTCTTTGGAGTCAAAAGGATAATAAATTGTCCATGTGTGAAAGAGAAGTCATACAATCAATCTTTCTGGAAATTTTCCCTTCTATAAACAATTTAAGATAAATCTGTACGTAATACCTTGCAGGTTCTCACATTCCTGATTTTGATTCTTACCTAGAATAACTTTTGCCTCAGCTTCCTCTTTTGTTAAAAAGGAATAGTTTACCATAGTCACCTATATGAAAAAGATAACGAGAGTAAGAGTTTGCAGTTTAAATACTAACTATACTTTGAATTTCCCCACAACAAAACTAAAACAAACGAGCAGTGAATTAAGAAATGATGCACATTCAGGATTCTGATTAAAGTGGAAAGAGGAACAGAATATAGAAAAACAAAAAAATATGAGTTTCAGTTCTGATAGTTCTGTTTTCCTCATTTAAAATGGGACTAAGAATAGTATATTGTTAAGTTACTACGTAAAAGCACCTAACACACTCTAAAAGTTCTAAGGCTAGTAGCTATCATTACCATGGCTCTTCTCTTTACCAATTCAAATTCTCATCATCCTTCAAGATACATACCAAATCACTCCTTTTTCATGAGAATCCCTAGTTCCATTCGGTCTCAAATGGACACATACAACTCAATCAGACATTAATCTTTAGTTCCTTCATGCCATCAATTATAGAGTGATTGTTTAGTCTCTCAAATTAGATTGTATGATCCTTAAAGATATTAACAATTTCTTATTTTTCTTTGGGTCCTTTTTTGTGTGCAGTGTATTGAATGCATTATCAATATTTCCTGATTATTATGTAACTGACAAGCTTTAAAAAGTTTTCAAGAGTGCATAAAACTCTGTTATGGAATTAAGACACCAAGAAGAAAATATTTACTTGTGAAATTAACAGATAAATCACTTTAGTTTGGAAATAGAACAACTATACAAATCATCTAGTTTAAGGTTTATATTTATGAGTAAGAAAACTGGAGCCTAGGAAGGTTTTGTGTATCAACAGAATCAATATCTAAATGATCATTAATTTTCATATTAGACAAACTAGCTTTCATTTCATGACTTTACATAAATATTTAACACAAATGTTCAATTATTGTGTACCTCATAATAGATACATATGAGCTCTATATGACATTTAAGTTTCCTTACCGTTTTATCCCTGCTTTCCAGAAATTTTGAGAATGAGAAAACACAGGAAATAGCAAAATGCATTTTGATTTAGGCCTTTAGAATCCTAACCTGTGCAATCTAGCTCTCAAGGCAATTTATTAATTATAAACTATTTCCTTTATTAAAGGGAGAAATCATTGCTAAGTTAATATTTTTCTTCTGAGAAAGGATTGATATGTCTAATTTCTGAAAATTCTGTGGAAGGATATTGAAGACATAACTTAACATTTGGGATTTTATGCATGTCACATGAAGATTCACTTTTGAAACAGAAAGAAAATAGGCCTAGGAAATATAATCCTGTATGGCTTGTGGGGATAAAAAGATGTGCAGAGAAAACCATTGTTCCAGGAATAAGAAATCATGCCCCATTATCTCTGTATATATCTATCATATCACAGAGCAGCAGATTCATTTTGAAGTTAAACTTGAAATCCTATTCATCTTCTTCCATACTATTGTGCTCAATCTGTAAACTTAAGCCATTCAAAACACAGAAGCAATTTCATATCTCACAGGTCTCATAGAAAGACAATCCTTCTTATATTTTTATGCTACAGGCATTAAATGTGGATTTTTTTAACTTATGGTAAAAAATTGTATCACTCATCCAAATTTGAGGGAAAAAGTTTATTTTATTTTTAGCTCAAAAGCCATGGTAAGATCAAGAAGTCCATTTTAAAAATAAAATCTGTATTAGGGTTCTCCAGGGAAACCAAACCTGTTATAAAATTTATTCTAGGAATTAGCTTATGCGACTTTGGGGATGGGGTTGTCCAAATTCCTTAGGGCAGGGCATGAACTAGAAACTCTGATGAAGTTTTTTGATAAATTCCCCAGGAGAAGCTGGCTGACTGAAGTAGAGTTGGAAACTCTCCCTTCTGACTGCTGAAATCATTACTTCTCTTTTTAAGGCCTTCAACTGATTGAAAGAGATGTCTTTCATTGTTGAAGACAATCACCTCAGTTGACTGTACATGTAGTCAGCCGTAGACACAATCAACTTACTGATCATTTAAGTCCATGAAACATCCTCAGATTTGCAATCAGGCCAGTGCTTCTCTGACCAAATACTGGACACCATAACCTTTTTACTAAAGATGGCCATCTTTTAGTAAAATATCAGTTTTCTAGTGTAGAAATTATTTCACCGAATCTTGTAATTGGGCCTTAAAAATTAATCTGCAGTGCACCTCTTAAAAAAGTAATAAGACTGCTCTAAATAGACAGGAGACTTTTGTTTTTCATGGTGCTCCACTAACGTAGAAACAACCATCACCAAAGGGGTCTTCATGCTGCTTGGGTGAGAAGGGAAGAAGAGTATGTCTGAGATTTGAAAGGCAAAAGAGTGATCACCTTTACAGTAAAATGAGTCCTCAAATCAGACTCCATAAATGCCATACAAAAAAGACAAAAATTGAAAGAGACCTAATTTTGTCAAGCCCCTCATTTGTGGATGAGTAAACTTCAACCCAGAGAGAAAACAGACCGGCTTAATGAGAGAGAGTTCAGTAGAGTTACTGGAGCCTCTGACCACAAAGAATGTCAAACATTTGGAATCTTAGATGAGTGTTCTTTCAACGAGATCGCACACATCTCCAGACACCACTTATTCATTCAACAATCAGATATTGTTCATGAATATGTCCTTGGTGCTAGCACTCTGGTAAACAGTGGGTAAAAATGGCAATCAATCTGACAAATTTTCTATGCTGTCAGGCCTAGGGTCTAGGGTCTAGAGTTGAGCACAGGGAAACAGGCTATAAAAAAGTGTACACAGTGCTAGGAATGCTGGGATAGATGTTTGTCTCCAGAAGCTGCTTGAGAAACAGCATTCCATATTCTGCAGAAAGGCTGGCAGCCAGAGCGAGCTCCTTGAGATAAATCAACTGATTTCACTTTCACACTCTCAGTTGTACTCAGGGAAAGAATGAGAGAAATGGTTATAATAGAACACTGCATCTGGACTTTAGAATAATGAATTCAAGTACCAGCTCTGTCATTCCTCTCCTACCCCCCTTTTCTTCCAGGGAGGAAGGGGATGCAACATATTTAACTTTTCAAAGCATCATATTCCCAACTGATGACATAACAATAAAGCCATCTATATTTGGCCCAGAGTGTTGTCAGATTGAGAAATGCAATGCAAACCACTTTATATATTTTTAAACACTACAAATAGCAAACAAGTCTCACTATCCTTCACAGATGAAAAAGAGACAATGATAGACTCTATTTTAGGAAATGGTTTAATAAACTGATAATTATCTGCTTTGTTCACCAAATGTACACTCTTCTGGAGATTATGGGAAAAATGAAAAATAAATACAAAATGATATGGAGAAATTGTAAATGTTAAATAATATTAATACCCATTTAAAATATATCCAAAGTTATACACAGGAAAGAAAATGAAATGCTATTTTTTGGTATTCTAGATTACAGTTAAAACATGAATGTAGAATAAAAAAGAATAAAACCATGTCCCCATTTTTAATAGAAACAATTTAAAAACTACTTGGTGTATGATGATGATTTCTGCATAAAAGTATGTAAATGATGCAATTATGATGCATATTATAAAAGAACCTTCCTGAGTTTCCCATCAAAGCATCATTTAAAAAAGAAAAATGCATTCAATTGAGGTTGAGATTATAAAAAAGAAAACATCAGGTGAAAATGCATGTTTTCTGATTTCTTTAATGAAGGTACAAAGTGTTTCCTACTATGGCAAAAGAAACCTACCTCAAATGGTAAATGCTTGACTGTTCATTTGAAACACACATTTTTATTTTGCAGCCACAGTGAGAGAGATGAAATTCTGCTTGGGACTGTAAAGAGAAAGATAATCCCTTCAATCTTCAATCAAGGGTTTCTACTAACCTTGCTACATTTAGTAACAGAAACAGAGTGGAGATTTGGGGCTTATTGAATTCCGAAGCCAAGAAAATGAGGGGGAAAGAAAAGTGTTTTTTGTTTTTTTAAAAGAAAATCTGCACACATTCTGTTTTAGTAACCTTCTCTGCTTCCAAGGCACTAGATAGTTATAATAGGATTAACTTCAAGACAGTTTTAATAAACAGTGTTATTAAGTTATTGGGTTCATGCTATATCCTATATACACAGACAAATTTTTCATATGGTTTAATTGGGGATTGGAATTTCAGCCTGGCAGAAGGTTTCCAAATGTAATAATTATAGCGTTAAAGGGAAACTTTCTAGTTCAACCCTTCTCTTCCCCCTAGTCAACTGCATTTGAAGTAGGACACTTCTATTTGTTTGGTATACGGATATCTTAAAATATTCCATATTAACTAAGAAAATGTAAAGAATTGAACTGAGTTTGGGATTAAGGTAGAGCTAGGTTCTACTCTTGCATTTTTGCACCCACATTTCTCTAAATGTATAACCTAAGTAATTCCTCTGAGCCTCAGTTTCTCAACAAAAATGGAAATATTAATAATAATCAGTCATAGTTTTTAATTGTAAGAAACTGAATCAGACTTTGGCTACTTAATGAGATAATAATAAATGTTGGCAAACATGAAGTGCTTTCTACACGCCAAGAAGTCTTCTAAATGCTACATACTCATCAAATCCCCACATTATTATTGTCTCTTCAAAGATGACAAAACTAAGTCACACAGAGATGCAGTTATTTATTCAAGGTCCCACATATTCTCTTAACCAATATTCTAAACTGTAACTCTAGTGTATTGAAATATGAGTAGCTCACAGGAATATTAAACGGACTGGAAAATCAGGCTCAAGGCTAAGCTGCCAGGAGTAATGTTCAAACTGTGCTGATGTGGAAACCATTGCAGCCACCACCAGACTCAAATTCTAAGCATGTAGGTTTATATACAATTTATATACCGTTGCTGTTTGTGCACCAAGAGTTTGAATTTTCTGCATCTTCCATCTCTGCCAGCATCAATGTTAGCAGCATTACAGCTACTGCTACTGCTACTGCTATTGTTACTACTGCTGCTGCTGCCCCAGAGAAAGAAGTACAAGGCTCCCCATCCCTGAGTCTGGGTGTGGAGAGGCTGGATGTAGTGCAGATGCTGGACTCACCAGTCTGGCTCCCAGTGCAAGGGCACTTGGAAAGAGAACTTCTGGCTTGTTCAATCCTGTAGAGCAGGCAAGCTGCTTTGTCCCCACCAGTACTCAGAGGGTGAGGGATTCATCAAACAGAGAAAATATCTCAAATGTTGGAAACACTGAACAAATAACAAAAACCCACTTTAATTTTTCTGAAGATTAACAAGGATAACGTATGTAAAGTAGCTGTCTGTCCCTTTTGCCTGAATTCAAACCCCAGTTATTTCACTCACTATTTGTGATTTTAAATAAACTCCTTCATCTCACTAAGCTTTGTGCTTCATTGTAAATTTTTGCAAGGAATGAACAAAATAAATTATGTAAATAATTGATTATATTAAATGCTCTAAGATATATGTTTAAAAAAAGATCTAGCTATATCTATTTGCTTGATATTTTAAAAAAACATTAAAAAATAGGAAAAAAGATAAGAATTAATGTACTGATCATTTTTAACTAGTTGACAGGAATGTCTCTTTTTCAGGTAAGTACAAAGCTCCAATTGAGTTTTTTCAAATAATTGAAATATCAAATCTATTTTTTAATTCCTTAGAGTTTCAAGGAGCAAACCATTATCATTTAGAAGGTAAGTTTAGATCTTGAAATTTCTGTTCAATTCAGAACTGGATAGTTTCCCAAGACACGTTGCTTAATAAAATCCAGTGCACACTTGTCTTGGAACTAACAGATGTCAGAAAATAATTAATTAAAAAATCTAAAGTTTTTGAGTTGCTCTCCTATAATAGAAAAAAAGAAGCACAAAAATAAAAATCTAATATATACCAATTTCTTATCAGAATATAAGTAAATGTGAGTGCTTGAAATGAGGTTTTTCTTTTTTTTCAGAGAAAGCTTTGGAGTCATGTGATATTGAGCTCTGTCCTTGGCCTGGCCTTGCTCAGGATTCATGGTAGTGACATGGCTACACATACATAGACTATTCTTTCAAGTACAGGCCTGATACAATGCTGGGAATGATAATAAGATACCCTACCTATTAAATACATTCACCATCAAAGGGTGAAATTAAACAGAGACAAATAAAGCGTCCTGTATTTAGAAGCAAATAAGTCCAATTGTGCAAGTGCGTAATATGTAAGTCCTAGCTTTAGCTTGTTTTCAATTCAAGACTGAGGGTTCACACAACAGCATGAAGCAACTCGAGAACCAAGATGAGACCAGAACTGACCCAGGTGCAAAGATGGAATTCAAGGGAACAACTGAAATATCAGAGCAGTCTCCAGAGGTATGATAAGGCTTGGCCTAATTTTAAGAAACTTGGTTCTTAGGCTTCTTCTAAAGTGGGAAATAGGCTGCTGCAGAGGAACCTGGCCAGTGCTGGATATCCAGGGAACAGGAAGACACAGTCCTCCATGGGACAGGATTGGTGAGGAAGTTAGGGTCCAAGATAGGGTCACAGCCCTCAAGAGTAGGCTGGGGTATTGGCACAGTAACTTGACGGTCCTAGGTAGCTAGGAATCAAAATCTGATTTTATCAATTGGTCCAATACAAGTGAAGGGATTTTGAAACTTTCAACATGCAGAATGAATGCAAAGCTATCCAATGTTATCTCTGGGTGAACAGAAATTGTGACAATAATTTTTCTTTATTGGCTGCTACAATGTGATAGGCATTGCTCTAGGTGCTTCATATGTGTCACCTTGCTTAATGCTCAGAATAATAGTAGAAAACGAGCATTAGAGTCTCCGTTAACAGGTAAGGGTGGCAGGATTAAGTAACATGCGCAAGAATACAGAGTAATTAGCTGTCAAGATTAATTTAGTCTGCTGCGTTCCATGTTCTTTATAATAAGTGACATGGTCTGAATCTGATTGGTCAAACATATAACTCACATGGTTACTTAGAAGCCTGGCACCACAGATTCTGAAACTGACTTCTGGGCCTCCCAGGCAGTCAGAAAAGCATGGATGCTCAGGAATAGTATAGACATGAACCAGCAAATTGAGAACATTAGTGACACTTCAAGTAGCTGAGGAAGTCAGAAAAGAAAATTCTCCATCAAAAAAAAAAAAAAAAAAAAATACAAGGTGAGCAGATGTGACTCAAGAGGTTGAGCACCCACCTCCCACATGAGAGGTCCTGGGTTCGGTTCCCAGTGCCTCCTGATAAAACAGAAACAAACAACAAGCAAAAAACAAATGAAAACCCAACTCAGGGAAGCCAATATGGCTCAATGGTTGAGCACCAGCTTCCCACATATGAGGTATGGGGCTCAGTCCCGGGCCCCGGTACCTTAAAAAACAAAACAAAACAGGGAAAAGGCATGGCTAATTAGCAGTATCTGTGAAATAGAATTTAGGTAATCACAGTAAACTTACATGCACTTACTGTATGATTGAGTTGCTTAAAACTGTGAATATATGGTTAGTCTTCATTAGTAGAAACATATATGTAACCAGAAGAGGGAACGTCCTGATTTATTCTGCCCATGACAGAAAACCACCCTTGAAGTTTTAGTTTACACCAGAGTTTGAGGCAGAATTGCTGCATTCAGAGAAGGAAGTGATAGAGAAAGCAATTTGATACCATCCACAGAAGCCATGACAACAAAGTTTAAGAATGTTTGGTTTGGACAAAGGAAAACCCAGGAGAGAGGTAATAACTGTGTTCATCTAATTTGAAGGATGGTCATGTAGAATAGAGATTAGGTTTATCCTACTGTGGCATTGTACTGTATAACTAGAAACAGCAGGTAGAAAATATAAGGAAATAGGCATTGGCTCATATCTAGAAAAATGAAATACTTTTATGTTTCTTTTGTTTTGTGTTTAATATAACCACACAACATATACAAGTATACATTCTCTTTAAAAAATTCAGATAGTTACAGAGTTATGGAAAAAATATGGGAACCCTTTTTTTACACTGCAATTCACTTTTTTTTTTTTTTTTTTACATAAAACAAAGGACTTTTCTCTTTTGTCTACTTCTTGTAAAGAAGAATCCAAGATTTACAACCACAGTTTTTACTATCTTGTATGGTTTTCACTAATACATTGAGAAATTTATAGAAACTCTCAAGAATATGCATATTATTTCCAAGTGTGTTAACCCAAGTTTTTCAAGAGATTATTTGTATTTACACAAAACAATGTGATTTGCAGCCTTTCATAAGTTATAAAAGGCTTAAATTTACAAATCAAACTTTCTTAGAAATATTTTTTCTGTTACAGATTCATAGTTAGCATAGTCCTTCAATGACTGTACAAGATCATCTAGTAGGTGCTCTCCTTGAATAAAAGTTTCAAGATCATGCAGGGACTTGTTTATTCTGTGATCTGTGACGCGGTTCTGTGGAAAATTATATGCCCTTATTTTCTCTCATCTTCCTTTGGTTCCAACCTGAATCTTTCTGGCATTGTATCTTTTACTTGTTTCTTCTTCTCCGTGCATGCTGTAAAGTTTTGCACATAACTTTTTCATAGCCATCTCTCTATTTCTCAGCTGAGATCTCTCCTAGGCATTCAGAGGCAATACCTGTTGGCAGCTGAACTATGCCGACTGCGCTATTTGTGGTATTCACACGCTGCCCACCAGCTCCACTGGCTCGCTTAGTATCCATTCTCAAATGTTTAGGATTAATTAGCAGATTAATTTCAGCAGGCTGGGGTAATATTTCTCATATAGATGCCGCTTTGCTTCTCAGTCTTTGGCACCCTTTGTACTCTGAACACACCTCCTTCAAATTTCATATGCTTATAGGCTTCTGAAACCCCAAAGCTGGCAGATCCATGTCTAAGGCCACCTATTTCACTTTGAATATATTCCAGGGTCTCTAAATGCCACCTTTTAAATGCAGCATATTGCTGATACATATCAAATATCTCGGAAGTAAACAGCATTGCTTCCTGACTCCCAAATCCTGCAGTTACCTCCAGGATCAAATCATTTTCATCTGTTTCTTCAGATGCTTCAACTGAGTTATTTCTGTTTGACACAAAGTTATTTCATTCTCTGCAAGCTTCCTTCAGTCGTCATTCACCTCGTGCAGCAAGCGCTCTGTGTCGCGCAGCTCCTGCTCCTTCTCGCCCAGCAGTTTGGCCGCCGCCACAGTTCGGGACCCTGCCCTGCTTCAAACCGCAGCCTAGCGCTCGAGGAAAGCCCGCAGGGGCCTTCCACCAGCAAAGAGGTCCTCCAGCAGTGGGCTTCCCTGGCTGACGGGCCAGGGGCGGACCAGGGGCCCCAGGGGCCCACAGACGCCCCATCCACTTTTTTTTAAATTTTTTATAGCTTTTAAAATTCCGTTTTGGGTTTACAGAAAAATTGTGCAGAAAGTACAGAGTTCCCATATAACTCTCTCCCCAACAGTTTTCCCATTATTAACAGTTTGCATTACTGTGGTATGTTTGTTACAATTGATGAACCAATGTCGAGACATTATTGTTAACTGAAGTCCGTAGGGTTCACTCTTTCTGTTATATACAATTCTATGGGTATTGATAAATGAATATCATGTATCCACCATTACGATATTACAGAAGAATTTCACTGGCCTAAAAATGCCTGATTGCTCCACTGATTCATCCTTCACCTCCTCCTCCTGAATCCTTGGCAACCACTGATCTTTTTACTAACCCTATAGTTCTGTCTTTTCCAGTATGTTATATAGTTGGAATCATAGAGTATGTAGTCTTTTCAGCCTGGCTTTTTTCACTTAGCAATGTGCGTTTAAGATTCCTACATGTCTTTGTGTAGCTTGATAGCTCATTTCTTTTTATAACTGAATAATATTCCATTATTTCGATGTACCATAGTTTATTCATTCACATATTGAAGGGCATCTTGGTGGTTACCTATTTTTGGCAATTATGAATAAAATTGCTCTAAACATTGGTGTGCTTGTTTTTGTGTGGACACAAGTTTTCAATTCATTTGGGTAGATACCTAGGAGAGAGATTGCTGGATCATATGGTAAGCCTATGTTTAGCTTTGTAAGATACTGTCAGGCTGTCTACCAGAGTGGTTGTCCTATTTTGCATTCCCCCTCTCATTTTTCCTTGGTATTGTAATCCTAACTTTGTTTAAGGTGGGAATGTGTCCTCTTCAAAGCTCTGTTCCCCAGCCTCTGTTGAAACTAGGGTTGACTTTTAACACAGCTCTGGTCAAAGAGTTGCAAATGAAAGTCTTCTGGGGATGCCGAAGAAAGTTTGCCTTCCTCATATGGTCACTGCTTCTAGCTTTTTATTTCTTCCCTCGTCTTCCTGCCTGCAATGCAGATGTGAAACAAGAAGGGTCAGCCATGTTATGACTGTGAGATACATATGAAGGTGAAAAATCACATCCAAATAAAGAAGATCCTTAGATAAGAGGAACTTGGATATTAAGGGCGGTGAGAAGCTACTGCACCAGCCCTGGGTTGCCTTTTTATGGTACATTTTGTTCAGTGAAAACTTTGCTTAATCATTAGAGTTGTGTTTTGGCTGAATTCAGCTTATGGCTAGCAAATGCAGTTGGGGACAAATTTTCTTAGATCAAAATAATATCTTTTATATCAGAAATTCAAAGCCAATATTCCATTGTCCTTTAGATTCTAGGGTTCCAATAAGATGAATCTTATTCTTGTTTTTTGAGCCTATATATTTTTTTCAGGCCCCTCAAAAGCATGCAGATTTTTTCTTTATTGTTTATTGTTTTGAAATTTCCTTCTAGTGTTTAAGATGTGTGACTTTCTTTAGTCACATTGCATGCGTCCTAGTGGATCATTTTAAACCAAGACTTAGGTCTTATTTAAGCCCTAAGGATTATTTCTTCCCCTTCATATTCCTTATTCATGCCTTCTGGCCCTCTTTTAAGTGGATGTTGGAATTTTTTAATATACCCTTCAAGTCTATAAAGACTGGCTTTGTATTTTTCATCTCTTTTGGTTTGTTTCATCTCTTTTGTTTGTATGCACTGCATTCTTTGGGACTTCCTCAGCTCGTTTTCACAACACATTAATTCTCTCCTTGGCTACATTCATTCTGCAATTCCACCCACTAGCAAGTTTGTTATGACAATCACATTTCTTTAATTTAAAATACCTATAGTAGATTCATTTTCATGGGTGTGGTAGCTTCTCAAAGCTCTCTAATATCATTTGGTAATCTGCTTACTCTATTAACTATGATTTAACAGTTGGTTAGTTTGTTCAGTTTAATACTTGTCTTTTGTGGTGTTATTTTTCCTAAAACATTTGGTGATTTGTGGATTTCTGGCTGTTTTATAGTAGAGAATTTCTGATCTTTGGTGAATGCCAGTTCTGAGGGTCATTGCTTGGGAAAGGCAGACTGAGATACTAATTGCACTGACCTTGTCTCCTAGGTTGTGTGCAGCTCCATTGCATTTGGGTGTCAATAGCTATGAGGTACTACCAGGGGAGATCAACAAATTATTCAACTAATACTAGATGGAGTCAGGCCATGTTTTGCTATTTTATTAATCAACCACCTGATCTCAGTGACATTAAAAAACAAATATTTCTCACAGTTACTCGGGCACCCTATCAGACTGTGATTCTAGCATATCACAAGGAGGCTTTAGGGCTTACCCTGGAAGGTAAGGAGCATAGATTTTAAAAGCTTCCATTTAAAGTGATACAAGTCATTTCCTCACACATTTTTAAAATTAGTTTTTCAGTATTCTCACTATCTTAATTTTATTTTATTTTTAAAGAAGCTTTAGATTGAATGAATGATACATCAAAAATGTAAGGGGATTTCCATATACACCCCCCCCCCACTTTTCCCCATAAACTACATCTTTCATTGTGGTACATTTGTTACAATTGATAAACACATATTGAAGAATTGCTACTAACCGTGGACTATAGTTTACATTTTAGTTTACACTTTGCAGTGCACATTTTTTTAGGTTTTGACAAAATGTATAATGGCCTGTATCCATCATTGCAATGTCACGCAGAACAATTCAAATGTCTCAAAAATGCCCCACGTTACACCTATTCTTCCCTCTCCCTCCCCTTAGAACATCAGGTGACCACTGCCTTTATATCAATGTTACAAATTCTTCCACTGCTAGAATAATAATAAGTCCACTTTAGTCTATAGTTGCGTTTCCCCCTTAAGTTTGTTCATTTTAAGATGGTGATACCCTCTGATTGAGAGGGTCTTAGAGCCCATGCGGGCAGATGGAAGGAAGTGTCTTGCTTGCAGTTGTAGATACTCTGTTTTTTGGGATGGGTGTTATCCATCATTTTTTTTTTTTTTTTTGCCTGTTTTTGTTTTTACTGAAGGCTCAGGTGACACATCACAGTTCATAAAATGGCTTCAGAGGTGGAGCGCAGAAGGAAAACAAAAAATAAACTGGGGTGGGAAAGAAAAACAACCAAAAGGAAGCTGGTTCCTTCTCAGTCTGATTTAGGGGAGGGGGTTGTATCCCCTGAACAATAAGGATGGCTCCCTTCCTTCAACCTTTGGTATGGAAGGAAAAAAGAAAAGAAAAGCAAAAGGCTGTTGCTTTGGCCCTCCTGAGTCTCAAGGAACAGGGGGAAGTAGTTGTTTTGATGTCATGAATTATGGGAAGCGGGGGGCTGTGATGGTTAGGGTACAGGTTAAGTGGAACCTCTGCTGCCTGTTAATCAGCAAAGCATGGGAGAAGAAGGCTGAGCCTATCAACTTTTCTGAAACACAGCCCGAATTAATTATCTTGGCAATTGCCAAAAGTAACCCTCTTGCTTTGTATCCTTTATCTCTGAGTGTGGTGTGCCCCTAGAATCACTCCCCACTCAGCAGACACCATTGCCCAAAAATGGTTGACAATCTTATCCCATCTACTCTATATTATTTTGCAGTTCTTCAAAACTTTTGTCTGCTTATCACCCTTTTTCTTGTTTGCCAGCAATAATATGATTATTCTTTTAAAAATATATATTTCCTGTCATTTATAAGAATTTGAAGTGGGGAAAAAAGGTAGACACATTTGTTTACTCTGACTTCTTAATTCAGTGTTTTAAGAGGATTTTCAAGTTCGTCCTTGAGGACTGATGAATTTTCCATGACTGAAATAATTAGAAATAGACTGCTCAGCACTTTGTTGGCAAGCTTTCCCCTGGATTGTGGGCAACAAGAAAAACAAACAAAAAGCAAGAAAAATTTAAAATTCAAAATCTGGGTTTTAATCCCGATTTGCCTGTTAATAATTAAATGTCCTTAGCATCTCACCTATCTACTCTGAATCTCTGTCCTATTAACTGCAAAATGGAAATATACCTGGAATAATTGTTGTAGAGGATTGAGATAATGAATATAAATACATCTGGATCATAGCAGCAAGCATTAAAGTGTAGTTCTTAATATTAATATAAAGCTAGAAAATTCATGAATCAAAACTGGATTGGCCAAGATTAAATATAAGTAAAATAACTAAACATTTCGGTTTGCCTGGGCTTGTCTTGGTTTATACTTATTTTCCCAGCAAAGTATTATTAGCACTTCTTTTCATTCACAAAAAAATCCTAGTCTAGAGGACTGGGTGTTATGTGGCAACCCTAGCATCAAATACTCCTGAGCTTCTGTGATTCCATGATTCCAGAATATAGTTTGTCAACCAATGAAGATAATTGTCTTTAGTAGAACTCTGGCAATAAAGATTAACCAGTCTTGTTTCTAAACAAGTACAGCCATAGAACTTCTAATTGGAGAATGTGCAGTGGCTATTGCTCTGGTGTAGAATCAGACAAAACTTTTGGAATTCCATCTCCCATATATACCAGCTCTGTGAACTTGGATAAGAGCCTTAATCTCTCTAAATCTCAGTTTCCTCCTCAGTAAAATGGAGTTGCATAAAATTGTTTGAAAATGAATGAGATAATGTATGTTCAATGCTCAGCATCTTGTCTGACACATAATAAGTGGCATATTTTCTACAGAAAACACAGCACTACTCGGAAATTGTCATAGAATTTTGCGTTTTTTAATTTTTGCAAGTTGCTTTTGATATCCATGTTTGTATTGTACTATTTCCCCCCCCAATATAAAGCAAATCAAACCTAATCAACTCATTAATTCTCAATTTTAGACCCTCTGTGATGTTAATGATTGTGAGGAAAGAAGAAGCTGAGACCTATGTTTAGCAAAGCTCAAATGCAATTGTTTCCAAAGGAAGAGAACTCCATGTTTAGTTCTGATTTATTGATTCATTCCATTATTGCAGCTCCTGGGTTTAAAATATTATCGAGTGGAATGGTTTTGTTGATATTTCCAATAGTGGCCCTTTGCCCTCAAAGATGCACACTTTTAAAACAGGAAATACGCCCTTTTAGCATTAAAATAAATACAACTGGTGATGAACCACCCACAGGCAACTATCTAATGAAGCCCCTCAACCCATGACTTTCCTGTCACATGGGCCAAGGAAGACAAACAGTATCTGTGGGAAGAAAAAGCTGACCCTCATTCCTATGTGAACTGCTTATATTTTCAATTTGCAGAATTTTGATAAATGCCTTTGCCCTAAGATCACCTTCAGAATATTGTATAACTACCCCCACCCCCATTAATCCTAAATATTTCCCTTTCTCTTCTTTTTAAGAAATTTTCATCCAATTTTCATATGTTGTCTATTAACAAAACATGCACTTGGAATGCAGACTCTAGCCTTCAAGGATAGGGGAAGAACTAAACAAGAGCGAAGGCTGGCTTCCAGCAATAACACAGCTTTAACAAATACATGAAATATTTATAGAACACATAAAGAACAAAGGAAATAGAGCACTTCCTCTGTGTATGACTTCTCTCAGTGTTTCAGTTAATCTGGTCTCTTGCCACGTTTTTTTTTTTTTCCTGAGACGTCTGCAGAGCAACAAATAATTGAGATGTATCTGGTTAATGTACATTCAACATACTGTCTTCCCGAATTTTCAAGAAAGAATCTCAGATGTTAATGATGATTGCATTAACATTTTCATTCTGAGCATATTGATTTTTTGTCGGAAACACGTCGAGAAGTATAAAGCACTTTAATAAGTTCTAACTGTTTGGAGAAACTATATAGTTTTAACTCATATTTTTAAGCACAACAATACTTTTTGAAATATTGCAATTACTGTGCAAAAATTGTCTATGCATCCACTTAAATTGAGATCTTGAAAGACAAAGCTATTTTCTCAAAGTAGGGGGAAAGTTAGTGACTTAATCTCTGCAGCTCACTCCCAACAATGCTTTTATTTTATGAGAACTTAGTTTAAAAAATCTTTGTGAACAGAATTATTGATTTAATTGACCTCAAAATTTTATATGTTTTGTGATAAGAAAGAGAAAATTAGAGAGTGACAGAGATCTACATTTGGGGTTAATTAATGATCTATAGTATCATCTTCAATAGCAGCATTGGTTTGTGTCTTCTCCATTCTTACTTGAGTTATCTCTTCTGTTCTATCTTTTCAACACTTGGCATTTATACACCGCCACTAGAGTAATAGTTACATTTGATAATTTATTTTTATAGTGCTAGCTTACATGTATTATCCTAGGAGCTGTGCAAGGTGTGTTACACATTATTCATTTAATATTTATATTAGCCTTTTGATATTACTGACATAAGGACACTGATTTGAAAAGTTTAAAGAATGTGCCCAAGAGCACAAAGATGGGAAGAAAAAAGGCTTGGATCTACCTAGATATTCTGTCTTCACATGTACATTCTTACTCTATTGGGACAATGGTGTAATATTGCTTTAGTATTTCCTCTTCCCTCAAAGTAAAAAGTGGTAATTGGTTCAGAATAATATGTTGGCATGTCAAAATGTGTATGTGTATGTATGTGTGTATGCATATGTATGTGTGTATATGTATGTATATGTGTATGTACTTGTGTATGCATGTGTATGTGTATATGTGTATGTGTATGTATATAATATACTGACCTAATCTAGAATCAGTAGGCAGCTACCAGTGGGAAACAGCCTCCTAGAGACCCACCTCTAGACTGTAGACCTGGCCCTCTCTATTCTTCTGCAGATCCCGTCATGCTGCTCTGTTTGTTTAGGGACAGATTATTTTTCATTTAAAAAATTCTCTCCATATGTGGTATTTAAATCATCTGAACAAAAGGACTGTTAAAAGAGATGTTATATAAACCATGGCAGGACATTCAGAAAATCAGAAATAAGGTTGTTCTTAAATAGTTTGGAAGAAAAATCTGTCATGGAAGAAAGGGATTAACTGCAAGATACTGCAATTGGGAAATGGAAAGCTCGTTTCTCAGAACTATCAAACTGATGGATCTCTTTAATAATGCAATGTATATATATATTATGATCAATTTTTTTCCAGTCCAGTCTTTTCTTTAATGCATCATCTCAGTTCTATCCTGATAATAATGGAGAGAGCATGTTGGCTGCCTGGAGCCAACCAGCTAGCTGACTCCTATCATTTTGATATATTTTTTGGATTGTTGGTTGTTATCTGGCCTCATATACTTGCTGCCCCATAGCCTGTTCCTTTTCAGGCTCAGATAAAAGATTAGCCCCTTCACGAACCTTCCTAAAACCCCATGAAGTTTGACCTTCTCCTTTCCTGGGCATCCATAGTATCTTATGGCATCTCTGTTAGAGCTCCTCTTACCATTTGTCTTGGATTATATTTGAGACATTTACATACTCTTTGTCTCTACCACTTAATGTGAATGTAACATGTGAACAGAGCAGGAACATAATTTAATTTTCTATTTTCTAGCAAGGCTATCACTGATCTCTTGGTGTACTAAGCACCTAAAACTTATTTGCTAAATAATAATAGCCAGTTTTTATGTTAGTTGCTAAGGGGTAGTTATGATATTATATCTTTGACATGAATTCTTTCTTATAATCTTCAGAACTATTATCCTTCCATTATAATAATTTATGTAACTGGACTCTGAGACATTAGGTAACAATTTTAAAAGCTGGTAAGAATCCACTGCTACATCATCCATTATAGAGATTTTTCTTTTCTTCCAGGTAAGTACTTTTATGCATATTTGTCTTGTTATTTTCTCTAAGCTTTCAGAAATCTTTAAAAAAAATAATGAACATAGTGCCTTTTGCCTATGTTAGTAATTCAGAGCAGGAGTGTCTGGTTTAAGAAAAACTGACCTGCAATATGACTAAAAAAGAGGCAAATCAACTCTGCCTACCCTAAAATTCTCCTTCTATGCACACTGAATTAGAAAAAATAGTTAATCACTCTCTTGGCTTGAAAATTAAAACTAGGGTTTCTTTCTTCAGAAAGCAATAGTTAAAATACATATATAAAATTGCAACTTAAGGAAAGCCTTCTGGTAATCTTACTAAAGTAGCCAGTGTAATAAGCAGGATTGTGGCTGATGTTATGAGGGCTCATGGAATGAACCACCAAATAAATGAGCACAGATGTGTGTGGCTACTGCTAGGGGTTGAGTGTACACATCTTGGAAGAACTGCAGAAGAACCAGAGAGAAGTTGTCCCTTCAAAGATTCCAGTCACCCTGACATTTCAAGGAGCTCCAGGCCCCTATTTGAATCACAAGAAAGTTTAGTTTACTAGACTTTGTAGCTGAGGGGAAGGGGGGGGGCGATAAATAGGTAGAACACAGGGCATTTTTAGGGCAATGAAATTGTTCTGTATGATACTGCAATGACAGATATAGGACATTATACATTTGTCAAAGCCTATAAAACTGTACAGCACAAAGTGTAAACTATAATGTAAACTATAGACTTTGGTTGGTAACGCTACTTCAATATTGGTACATTAAGTGTACAAATGTACCACACTAATGTAAGATGTTAATAAAAGGGGAAACTATGTGTGTGTTGGTTTAGTATATGGGCATTCCCTATACTTTTGGTGTAATCTTTCTGTAAATCTACAACTTCTCTAAAAATAAAGTTTATTATTACCACAAAAGAGACAGAGAGAGAGAGAAAAGAGTAACGTGTGTGTGTTTGTGTTTTTCTGGGAATAATAAAGGTAAACACGTTATTAAACAAATAGGTTGGATGCTGTGCCCTTAAAAGGAGACTTTGGCTCACAAGTGAAACCTGAACAGACAAAAAATAAGATATGTAGTTTAAAAAATTGGTACCTGATTTAGGGTGTGGCTAAAGGAAATTTGGATTCAGCTAGGCACAATGGCAATTGGCACTGTGTGCATCACGAAGAGTAAATATTAGGGGAAAAAAGCAATTGCCATTAGCTTTATTTTCCATAATTTTCTTTTAGCAAGTTAGCTAGTCTGGGTTCTACTTAGCTCTCATCAGTCAACTCTGAAGAGTTCTGCTCTGAGAACTAGTCAATATGCCTCTTTAAGAGGGATTATAATGTTTAGGGATACCCCAAAGAGAAACAAAAGACAGAAACATGAGAATGATGGGACTCCAGGACTGATGGCTTGTGAAAACGTCGAGGGAACAAAAGTGTGCCAAACATAGACTTTGTTGACTGCACCACTCTATGTGTTCGGTGAGTCCATGCTGTTTATGACACATTAAACATTAAATTGTCAAGATTTCCTGGCAATCATAGCATCTAGAAAATAAAAGGAATTCAAAGAAAACAATAATAAAAAAAGATTTTGGAAAGTTAGGAGGAGAAAAGTGAAAAGGAAGAGGGAAAAAACAACATAAATAAGAAAGAGTAAAATAGTTTGAATGTTACCCAGAGGTTAAATTCCACTAAATTATCTCTTCAGAGGCCACTAGGAAACATTTAAATGAAAATGCTTTCTGCCTTTGAGCAGTTTGGGGGCTAAATATGATCAATTGTTCATTTGATTATTTTATGAAAAAATATTGAATCTATATTTGGATTTTTATGAAAAAATATTTGAATCCATATAAACCACTATCTATTCAATTTTATTCTTTATATTAGTGATAAACTGTGACAACATATTTCTATGATTCTAACAACTTTGTCAGTTGAGTTTTCAAAAAGGCATACCGTGACTAAATCAGAAATGTAACAATTTACAAGATCGTCTACGTTAAGTAAACTGCTTTTCAATATTTGTTAAATGAATTAATTTAATTTTATGCCTTCTAACTCAAAACATGAGTTTTCTAGAATCCCATTTTGGAAAATTCATCTTTCTTCTTTCTACATATCATATTCTTTCTAGGAAACCAAAACCCATTCAAACAAAATTTGATTGGGTAAACAAAACAATACTGATGTCAAAACACATTTTTAACATTATTTCTGAAAGTATAAATGGGTTCATAAGTAACAACACTTCTATAAGGTTTCAGTAGCAACTATTTTTAGGGGATATGTTAAGACTTGAATTTGAGTAAATTAGATTTTGAAACCTCAAAATTCGACAAGGGTTGGCATTTTCCCGTCAGTGGCAACTGCCCATCTTATTAAATAAGAAACTTGAGAAATAATTTTTCCATGAAATTTTTGAAATGCCCACAAGTGGCATTAAATGCTATTTGGCCTTGTCAGCACAGTCTTGAGCCTCTTTTAGCTGAAATGTTACCCAAGGACAAATGATGCCAATTTGTCTATATGCAGGTTCGTTTCTCCCCACCCTTTTTTCTTTTAAGATTAGTCCCTAAGGGGTTTCTTTAAAGCAGTACCATAATGGTTATGTTTCAGAAAAAGGAAGCCCTATTGTGTGTGTGTGTGTGTGTGTGTATAAATATACTCCAAATTCTTCTTTTCAAGAGATAGTAATTATATTATTCTAGTTCACTATAGACTTTCCATAAGTGACAAGCCTTTACTATTTCCATTTACTACTATAGAAAACATAAAATTGAATATTCATTTATTTAAAATATTTATTGTGCCTACTGTGTGCCTGAGAAACTAGATGAAGTCCTTACTCTCAAAAAGTTTATGGTCTTGTGGAGACAGACAAGTGAACAGGTCACTAAAGTGCAGTAGATAAGTGTGGAGGCAGGGATGATAAATAAGGTGCTCTAAAGACCAGACGAGAAGCATCTAATCCAGTGTTAGAGAAAAAGAAATGTTCAATGTTCACTGAAAATATGCGAAATCACAGTAAGAAAAAATTTTAGATATGATTTGTCAGTATGTATAGATCAAAGTTAAATTGACCAGTTAAATAGATGACCTTGAGCAATTTCCTCATCTCCTAAATGTTTTTGTGTTTATAATGGGAATAATATTTATTACATAGGATTTAAGTAATATTAAGTGCCTAATGTATTTCACTTAGAAAAAAATTCAATATTATCGTTCCCTAATTTATCGAGAGAGGTATAAAAAGGGACTGTACATAAGATTAAATAGCAGGGAAACAACCTAAACATTATAAGAACTAATGGGAAAGAAACAATTTTATTTATGTTTTTAGAGATTTTATGTTGTATTTTTATATAAAAATTTGATCACAGGAAATTATCAGGGAAAACCTGGTAACACAAGTTAATTTCCACTTGAATGCTATAATTTTAAAACTATTTATAATGGTATTCTCACAAATATACTCTGAGCTCAGTAATTTCTACAAAAATTATAGAATCATTAGTCTAGAATCCAAAGTGTCTGGTATCATTTTGCTATTTAATGTGATATTTGCTGATGAGAAAAATTTTAAAATATATTGCATATGGTTTTAACAAAACATATAGAAAGTTCGCAAAATCTTTACAATTGAACTTTGTCTTGAAGCTCACACACAAAGATTTTACAAACTTATATTGCCTAGCATATATGGGCTATGGAAAGAGATGCAAAGATTAAGTAGACATGGCCCTGTCTCCAAGGAAACTGGTATGTACATGGGAGAGTGCTATATGGCAGAATATAGGTAGTAAGATGGTGATGAGGTAACGGAATATGGATGAAATATAGAAGTAAACAGATATAAGGATAGTGATTTTCCCAGGAAAATATTAATACCTGCTTCTACTCTTGCCACTCTTTAATCCATTCTCCATAAACTAGTTACTTTATTATTATTTTTTAATTAATCACATCACACAAATGTCTTGCTTAAAACTCTTTGATGTTTCTCATTGAAATTGGGACAGACTAAAATGAGTAATATTCTCTATAAGATACCTCATGATCCGACCTCTCTGCACCTCTCCAGATGTGAACTTATATGTGCTTGAACTTATATAGCCTCTCATTCTTCATAGATCAAAATCAATTCTGCTTCAGACTATCACATTTGCTATTTTCCCATCCTTATTACCTAACGGTTTATCCTAAGCCTTTCCTCGTGGAATTATTTTTAACAATATGACTTTTAATTGCAACATAATAGTTTATTAAAAGTTTACATCATGGAGGCAGATGTGGCTCAGACGGTTGGGCATCCCTCTCCCACATGGAGGGACCTGGGTTCGATCTCTGGGACCTCCTGGTAAAATTAAAGAAAAATATAGAAGGTGCACGGGCCACCAGGCCCCATGTGCGGATGCGCCATCAGGCCCCACAAGTAGATGAGTTCCCCACGCCCCATGAGCGGGTACGCCGCCAGGCCCCGTAAGTGGGTGAGGCCCCCAAGCCCCACGCGCAGGTGCGTCGTCAGGCCTTGCCAAGCCACGCAGCAAGATGATGACGTAATAGGAGTGTGACACAAGGGAAAGCCAAGACGAGACGTGCCAAAAAACCAGAAACCAAGGTGGCACAGGTAGTAGAACACCTCTCTCCCACATCGGAGTTTGCCAGGATTGAATCCCGGTGAAGACAGGAGGAGAAGGATGAGAAGAAAGGGCAGGAAACAGACACAGAGAATTGCCCAATGAATGGACACAAAAATAGCAAAAACGGGGTGGAGGAGAAGGGAGGGGTAAAAATGGATAAAAGTAAATAAATAAATCTTTTTAAAAAAAAGTTTACATCATTATAGAGGGGGCAAATTCAGTTTCTGTCATCTAGCAAACATTTTCCCTTTTTATGATAAATTTCATTATCATCATCAATTTAACCCTTGAATTGTGTGGAGTTATTTCTAATCTAAGTGCCAGAAGTAGATTCTGATTAGCTTAAATTAATCAAGGTATCTCTGCTCCCAGGCCTAAGAATTGTTCAGGGAAGGACATCTGAACACATTTGAATCATTGAGTGGCAGACACAGGAATATTGTCCTGGGCACTACCATGTAAATCATCAGGAAGAACAGAATCTAGGGCAAAGAAAGGTTGCATTCTTTTTTTTAAATTTTATTTTCTTTGGGAAAACCTCTTTCCTCCCTGCCTTTGCCTAAGCTGGCCCCTCTGCCAGGGACATCCTGCCTGGTCCCCTCATACCCCCTCTGCCTGCACCCATGTCAGCTTAGACATCCATCAGTTTTCCAGGTAAAACCTAAGTATCATTTCCCTGTGCAGCCTGGCCATGCCAAAAAGGTTGAATTCTTGATCAAAATTTTTGACTCTGGATCCATCTATTCCTGAAACTAGACCTACCTCTGATTAGATTCTCATTAAACAGCTGTAATTAATATTTATAATTGCAATTAATAATGCAATTAATATGCCCTATCTCAGTATTTTCCTTTTTGTCTTTGTACCTTATTACTTCTTTAAGAAAGTTTCTAAAAATTGAGTTAATAATTCAAAAATCATTTTTTCAGGTATTGGCATGCTGCCAAGTTGTTTCCAAGGCAGTTTGTAGCAATTTATAGTCCCACTAACTATGTATGAGAGTGTCATTCCAGCCCCCTTACCCCCCCCAAAGCAATATAAGGGAAAAAACAAAATCTTTGTCTTGGACTTCTCAAGTAGGTTCTAATAAGATGGAATAAAATTTAAGTTAGAAGGGATAGGTATAGTAATAAGTGGGAAGATAGTAAGAAATTAAACATATTTGAGGACAAATTAACTCCCAGTATTTTCAACATTGAAGAAGTTTAGATGATTATGAATGAATGAAAAATAGTCCTAAAATATTGGAAAATAAGAAGAAATTAAGAAGTTTTAGTGTAGATATCTAAGAGACACAAACTAATTAGCCAACAATTTCCCAGAAGCCAAACACAATCCTTAGAATGCTCAATTTTGTAGAATTTACTTGTTTCTTCTGAGCTTTTAATTTTAGTTGAATGTTTTGCATTTTGCCTTCATAACAGTGGTATGAAGAATATTCAATTTGTCTATGCCTCTAGGCTTGTTTTGGAAATCAAATGAGAACCAGTCACTTAAAAATCAATTAAAAATAAATAGATAAAGAAAGCAGTAAATTTGGCAAATTGATCATTTCAAGAAGTGTCTGTTTGATGAATTGGCTTTTGAAGAACTGGCTTTTGGTAAAATGATCCAGACATGAATCAAATGGGACAATTTTTATTGTCTTCTGTTGTATGAACAGTCTTTGTTTATGAGAGACTCGCTGGGGAGCTATTCTTTATTTCCTCAAAAGACAAGATCCAACAATAAGAAATGGGCTTGAAGTAAATGACCAATAGAAAATGGATGTGCTAATTTTAAGGTTGATAAAACATTGAAATGTGTTGACTCTCCATATGCTTAGACATTCACCTGTCTGAAGTTACCTCTTAAGTTCCATTCCAGGCATATGGGATCATGTCCCACGCAATTCCAATCCAAAGACAGGGTGGTAACGAAGCCATGAAGAAGGATCTGGGCATTTGGGGGTGGGGAGGTTTAGAGAGATGCAACTGAGAGATAGCAAGAGCTCAGAAAGCACTGACTGGGCAAAACAGACATACTACAAAGATTTTAAGCAATTCACTATATTGGAAGAGGAGGTATGGAGGCAGACATAATATGGTATCCACATTTCAGGAGAACCAGAAAGAAAATTCTTGTGCAAGTGATTTATAGGGGAATCCTCTCAAGAGAAAGGGAGTGAGGGAAACAGGATATGGCATGGGAAGAAGTCAAGCAAATATTTGGTCTCAGCTAGTGTCTAGTTTCAGCTTGTAGTTTCAGCCTGACACCAGGGTGAGTTCTGGAGCATGAGTTGCACCACAGATTTGGTCTTTTCTTTATAGGGTCAGTCAGTCATTTCCTTGGAGCTGTTGTAACGTTTCAGGTAAGACAGCTCCAATTGGCTGAGGTCATTTCTCCATATTAGGCAAATGTGAGCTATTAGCAGCCCATACAAGGAAGAAGCAGGCAATGGGTGCAGGTAAAGAGAATCTGGGTGAGGTGCTTCAGGAGTATACCTTAGATGTGTTTGTGGCTTACTCTTGGCACCATGGAGATGTATTTATGCCCGGGTTTGTGAACCCCTGGTTATCAACCACCTTTACCTACCTTATGGATTCATTATTTTGTTGGTAATCTGAGAGAGTTAGGTTTTATGTGACTATTTTCATGCTTACTAAAAAACAGGGGCAAAATTTAGACAATGCCGACCTTATTTCATTTTTTTGTTGTTCATTAAATTGCATTGTCAATGTTAGGGCTACAGATTTGTTTTTCATTAGTAGACAAATCTAGCAGACTGAAGACTTTATACATATGTATATATTTTCTTCTTTTATTCCTCTGCCCATTTGTCTTATACTTTTATCATTTGTTCCACTAAAGTATATTTAGATTTATATGGTATTATCCTTAATATAGCCTGTGATTGTTTATTTGAACTTCATTGTGGCAAATGCAATGGGAAGTACAACAAGATTTTAACCAACCCTGTTTATTTTGTAGAATGGCAAATGAGCTGAGTCAGACCACAAAATGCTGGAATGGATTTGAAAATTGGCAAGAATGCTAATTTTGACTGGCTTCAGTAGCTTTCATTTCAGTTTACCACCAAAACTGCAAACAAAGCTTGCATGAAATAAGGATACAGATAATTTTGACTGGAAACAGGTTTGCAAAGCCACTCTATTTCTTCAGAAAACATCCCCAAAATTCTGGAGGTAAGGCAGCCTGCAGATATTGAGAATCCTGCTAGTTGAGAGGAACCAGGAAATGGGAACTTTTATTCAATAGGCTGGAGCAGGGACCACCTTAATACTCAGTTCTCTTCCTACCACTATGTAAGTCAATTCTTCTTATGCTATAGGCACTTATTGTCCATTTTCTTACTGCATGCCTGGCCCCGATCTACCACAACAGAGTCAGCTTAATAGCTAGAAACCCTAGGAGAGAAGGCTCATTGTGGGGCCAAAATATACATAGTATATAAATTAACTATTTCTAGACCATAAAAACCCCATATCATATTAAAATATTCTAAATTGTTTGTTAGAAACTGAATCTAATTGACCAGAAGCCTGTTACATCAATTTTGCAAAAAACTGACCAATTCCTAAATAATCATTATGAAATAATTGATACAAATAGATTCAGAAGTCACATAAATAGGGACTGAAATCCCAAGATATCACTGAAGTATTTTATACAGTGCATGGCAAACAATCACTACTGTATTGGATGGATTAATACCTTTTTTGCAGAACTTTCTTCAGTAAGAAAATGCTTAACTATGTTTAAAAAAGAAAATATATCTACCAAAATTTGCAGCATATTCTGCCCACAAAAGGTAAAGGATTTTTAATCCATCAGCCATTGTCAAGACCATTATTGTCAGGAACTTCCTGCTGCCAACGAAGAATCCTGTTATTTTCCCTCCAAAGAGCACAGGATGAAAATCTTACTTCTCAAAATACATCTCTCTTCTCGATTCCAGCCTCTCTCTCTCTCTCCCTCCCTCCCTCTCTCTCTCTCTGTCTCTCTCTCTCTCATTTTCTCTGAGAAAAATAAAAACACTGCTTGAGCTACTTTATTCTGTGGCCTAGAAAATAGTTCATTGGCAATAATATAAGAGCTTTCTCATTGCATTGAAACATAGAGATTAGTCAAGTACAGGTTGCTCGTAACAATCAGGCTTGATAACTCATAATCATATTTTTCCTGAACATTTTGAGCTTTGAGCCTATCTAGATTTTTCCTCAAGTTTCAGAATCATCTTATTAAGGATCTGAGATTAGATTATCTATTAACAACACTCTTGACCAATGCTGTTGAAATACAACATTCTTGTATCTTCACTTTCACTCATCACCATGCAATATGCACCTATTTTTAGTGTTATGATAGTTTAAGCCATTTTTATTAAAGTTCTCCTTTAAATATAAGTATTATTCCAGATTAATGTTAACAAGTGACAGAAATCCAATCCAATGGCTTTTGTGGAAAAAAAGGAGACTTTATTGGCTCTGATATCTAAACCATGAAAAAGACTGCAATAGCTGAACCCAGTTTCAGTTTGATTCCCTTTCTATATCCCGTTCTCACTTTCTAGCTGTATGTTTTCTTCAGTCTCTCAGGCTAAGTGGACACTTGTTTGTCACTTTGCTGGTATCCATGTCATTTTCTTCCTTTCCAACCATTTCTGATTTGCTTGACCATCTGTGTGGTTCTGGAGAGTCTGATTTTACTCCTGACATCAAGTGTCAAAACTATATACTTGACAACATAGGGAGTCTCCAACTGTACTGTTAGACTGCTGTGTCATTGGCTTTTTATGTAAAAGAATGTTTTTACTTTTTTATTGAGATATAATTCATATACCATAAAATTCACCTTTTTAAAGTGTACAATTCAGTGTTTTTTAGTATGTTCATAAAGTTGTGCAACTATTACCACATTTAATTCCAGAACATTTCATCACCCTGAAAAGAAACTCTTTACAAATTAGCAGTCTTCCCCATACCCTCTTTCCCCAGGTCGTGGAAACTCAGTTTTTTCCCATCTGAATTGCAACCAAATGTATCTTAACCCTTCTCCAGTCAGTGTAATTCATGGCTCCCAGTTCTGAACTTTAAATCTTCTAAATCTTTTTGAAGATTTAGCTCCTAATTCAGAAATCCTCGGATAAATTCAGATTGGCACAATCTGGTTCACCTACTCATGATTTATACCAATTAGTCCCTTGCTTGTCCCATTGGGGTGGTCAGATGGAAGTAGGAGTGGAACTGTGCCTGTTAGCCTCCACCTGAACCAAATGATTAGAGTCAGGGAGAAACTGATTTCCCAAAGTAGGTCAATGTTGTTATGAATAGACAGAATAATAAATGCTCACACAAGTGGCTTCATCCCTTTTAAGAAGGAATTGTGATGTTTTGATAAATCACAACATGGCAAAATCAGCAGAGAAGCTATATAGACTCCTCATTCTACTTTGATTTCTTCCTTGTTCCACATTCCATGGTTGTTAGAACAAGCTTCACAATCCTAAACTCTGTTTGTCGACTTCATGAATTATGATTTCTCTAATAAGTAACAACACTGAAGGGCTTTGGAATAAAGGGTTTCTGGGGACAGAAGGAGGAACTTCTTAAGTATATGAAGAACATTCTACTCATCAGGAAATGTACAGCATGATTTTTCATGGATAATTGAAATAACGATAGAGGATATGTTGCCAAGTACCTAACATACTCCAGGAATCCAAAATATTAAGCAATCAAGCAGGTTTTTTTTTTTTTTAATTTTAGAAATTGTAATCAAACTATATTCACAAATGCATTTTAATCAAGTTTCTATGTTGCTTTTGAATGTTGTCTTAATTTTAGGGTTTAGATAGTGATTGTACATATTTTTTGTTTATTTTGCTTTCAGGAAAAGCTATTTTCTCCAAATGAATGAATTTTGATGAAAATAGCTTTGAGGAGTGATTGTCTAGGTTAGATTCTTATACATAATCATAAGCCAGCCTTTTCAATTTTAATGAAGGCTTTACTTCAGCCCATCCGCTCAGCTCTAAATGCTAAGCACAATTCAAACAATAGTGTTATTAATTAAAATAGTGCAGTATTCTTGATACAAAATGTGGTGGGGAAAATAATCTAAAAAAATATACAGAGGGGACTATCTGGTGTCCTTTGTGGCCTGGTCCTATTTAGGTTAAGGCCATAATTTAAATGACGAGATTTCTAATAAGAGCAGTCAAGAAATCATCCTACTCCCTCTTTTCCTGTGTAGAAATAAATATTTCATGACTTGC
This sequence comes from Cabassous unicinctus, assembly GCA_029593785.1. Classification (NCBI taxonomy): domain Eukaryota; kingdom Metazoa; phylum Chordata; class Mammalia; order Cingulata; family Chlamyphoridae; genus Cabassous; species Cabassous unicinctus. The sequence goes on from JAQZBX010002062.1 coordinate 36,605, forward strand.
AGACTGTTAGACATTCAATCTGATTCTACATCCTGTCTTTTTGGGGCCATTGCCAGTACAATCTCAGGAGCCGCAGATAACAAGGGATTGATAATGAAAGTGAGGTATGAGCTGCAGCTATTTGCTGTGTATTTAACCTCCCTTTTAGCTAGAAGATATCTGCACAGAGAGACAAGAGGCTGTCTCCTTGCTATGTCCTTGTTAATTATTTGGCTGAACAAACTTTTAGATTCATAGACATTCAGGGATAGAAATGGTCTTATTTGTCATCTAGTCCACCATTTATTTGATACATGGAGTGCCTCAAGTCATCCTCAATTTTTAAGCTCTAGCTTCTGAATAAATTCAGTGGTTGAAAACCTCACTTTCTTATGACACACTGTATTCTAATTCCAAATACATGTTATAAACTTCTTCCTTGTATGACCTGCAATCTGACTTCTTAAAATTTCAAACATTGTGCTTGATTTTGCCCTAGGTGGGTGGGGAAAAACTGAAAAACTTACCTACCATTCTACTGAGAAACTTATATGTGAGGTTACAAAGAAAGACTTAAATTAAGACCTTTTTGCTGAGTTAATAAACCACTAATATTAGAAGAGTGTTATAGCTAGTGCTGCTGCAGTCCATTAAGAAGTTGGATAGTTTCTGGTAATTGTGAATATTACGAGGAAATGTAGTCTGGGTGGCAAAATTAGTCCATAATTGCTGACTGAAGGAATATCCCCCAAAGAGTGTTTATTAACGGATTGCTGTCAACTTAGAGTTTTATTGCAAGACACTTTTGCCTTGGTCCTGTGTTCAACATTTTCATCAATAATTTGCATTAGAGTGAAAAAATTGAATCCTTATCAATATACAGATGACATGAAATAGAAAGGAGGGCTTTTTACATGTAGGGGCTAACACAATTAGAATCCAAAAGACTATGATAAATTAGATATATGAGCTAAATCTAATCATATAAAAATTTAATAAGGATAAATGTACAGTCTTTTCCAAGTAAACAATGGAGGACCACAGTTGAGCAGCATGACAGGAAGAAGACATATAAGTTTCAATTGATTACAAACTTATTATGAATGATCTAATGCAGGAGTCAGCAAACGAAAGCCCACTGCTTGTTCTGGTAAAGTTTTATTGGAATGCAGCCATACTCAGTCCCTTATGTATTGTCTATGGTTGCTTTCAAGCTAGAACAGCAGAACTGAGCCTTGCAACAGAGACTGGATGGCCATCAAAGCCTAAAGTATTTACTATCCAGGCATTTACTGAAAAATTTTGTCACCCCTGATATAATGCAAAACGCTTTTGTTAATCCATATAGAGGCTCACATATATTGAGGTAATAGCTCCTGATATTTTCTGTACCACTTTTAGTTTTATCCTTGTTAATGCAATTTTGGTTCTAGGCTCCATATTTTATTAGGCACATTAACAACTATTCAGGAAAAACTGATGGGAAAAGTAAAGAATCTGTAAGGAAAACATTTTGCATCAAGAAACTGGGGATCATTCTCCTGGAAGGAAGAAGATTCATGGAAAACAAGATAGCAATACTTGAGGTTTCAAATACAAGGAAGATAATTACATAGAAGATTTGTTTGCTCCATTTTGAAGATTCTGAGGATGGACTTTGGGACTTGGGCATAATTATAGGCATAAAAAAATATACTACATGATTTTGTAATAGGAGCAATTTGATAGTTTTGATTTTATATATGACCAACATATTCCCTAAAAATTACTGCAGTATTTGAAGGATGTTGTTTGTAAGAAGCATATACCTGGGTTTTTTTTTCTATAGGATTGTATTTGCAATTTTTAGCAATCTCTCCTGTCTTACTTTTCTTCTTCCTTCTCTTCCTTTTCTCTAACCTAGTCAATAGGGTAGCATTAAGTAGAGTTCTCAGAGTTACCACTTTATGGTTATGCTAAGTTCCATCAGGCATTTATGTGACAAATACTTGATGGATCTTAGAAGATGTCTACAGTTTTCGGACTCAACACTGCTCTGGGATGGCTTCTCTTGAAAGAGACTTTCTGAGTAATACAAAGAAGAGTTGAAAAAGAAGGAAAGTGAACAGAAAACAATGCCTCCATCTAAGCTAAAACCGCCAAACAACCTGGTATCTTATCATGACTACAGTCAGAGACTCTGTACTTCCTGTGTTTGAATCCTGGTTCTGGAACTTAATAATTTTGCAACCTTGGTTAAGTTATTTAAATTCTCTTGGCCTCAATTTCCTTGGCTGAATAATAGGTATAATAATAGTTTTTATTTTGTAGACATGCTGTGAGAACTAAATGATTTAATATTTGTAAAATGTTTAGAACAGTAACTGACTAGCAGTATACATTACTTTAGTGTTTAGTGTTTGTTAAATGTAATAAGTATTTGGGCATAGTAAAAATGGGTAGCCTACTGTGAATATCACCCTTTTTATTCAACAATTGGGACAGAAAAATGAGTGGCTCATTCAAGATATGAACAATAACGATGAATGTTGCTTTAACCCTGGATCCTGGAATAGTGCTTGGGTACAAAGTAGGCAATCAATGGATGGATGCATATTATTCCAAGGCTTGGATTAGGTTCAGGCAGCCTACCTGGCTTGGAGTCCAGAATTATAAGCATCAAGATAAAATCATCTAAGCGGGATTGCATCTAGGAGTAAGGTCCCATAGACAGATGTTAGAACTGAGTAATCAAAGCTTGACTTAAGGACTTGTGTCACAGGGATCACTGCATAACCTAACAAAGGCTGAAGAGTGGGAAGAGATGACCATCAAAGCTGAAAGCTACTCAGGGCAAAATGAAGTCTGGTGGTGGATGAGTTAGACACAAAATAATTCAGCCTTGGTATTTATAGGGACCCACAAGTTCATCTAAAATTGTGCTTCTCCTTGTTCCTCGGACAATGTCTACATATCAAAAAAAAGTGGACATACCTCTTTGTCTTGATTCTTTCCCATCGATGGGAAAAACTCCCACCCAAAGCAGATTATTTTAAGAAAATTTTAATCTGTAGATTGCTCTTCATTATAATATGCTAAATCCTGTCTCTATATATTTAATTAACACATTTCCCCAAGGTCCATCTTGGGTTTCAGAATTTTGCTTATATATGATGGGTTTCATCTGGCTTATTCAGGAACAAATTGAATAGCATCTAAAGGAATTCTTAAACTCATAATTTAAAAAATATAGTAAAATGAGAATGGCTAAATAGAATTTCTATAATAAGACATATTTTTATTATATTATATGTAATGAACTATAAATGATGGATCTGTCACCAGCTCCTTCAGAGTTCAAATTGCTGATAAGGTTTGCTTAGTGAATTTAAGGGATAGTTCTGGGACTGTATAAAAAGTCCACTGCACATCCTAATTTGTTGTTACATCTGGTCTAAGATGGCCACTTTGTGCTTTCAAGGCCTTATTAGTCATTGTAGAATGTTCTTATTCTCTGCTAAATAACTTGGAAATGTCTGTAAGGTACTGTAGCTCTCTGTCTCTCTGAACTCTGATCTCTGTAAGTACCCATGCTCATTTGGTCCCAGTATTCTTTCTGTAGAATGTACACACCTCTGCATGGAGATGGCGAGATGGTTCAGAGATCTTCTTCAGTGACACCATGAAACATCTTCCAGACAAAATAATCTGGAACAGGTGTTAACAAACATGACCCACAGGTTAAATCTGGTCTGCCACCTGCTTTTCTAAATAAAATTTGATTGGAACACAATCACACTTATGCACTTATATATTGTCTATGGAGAATTGAGTAGTTGTGTAGAGACCACATGGATGACAAAGCCTAAAATATTTATTGTCTGGCTCTTTACACAAAAAGTTTAACTACCCCTGGTTTAGACTAGCATTGTGTATATATCTTATGGGTGATTTTAAAAGATGACTAAAGTGAACAAACTGGCAGATTTCCAAGGACATGTCTAAGTCACCCTGTAAAACTCCAGTCACTGCTGCTGCAACTATCTTCCCATAGTTGCCAAGAATTCTTGGAATTGCTCCTGCCCACACTCTAGCTACTAGCTTTCCCAGGAGTTCCTACTGCTCTTGGTGAGGACTAAACCTATAAGCAACATGTGGGAGTTTTTCAATTGACACAGATTTTGCACTTCTCAATTTTTTAATTGTTGTGTTTTCCTATCTGTGGAGTAGGCATACCTCAAGAAAACTTGCTTCTGCTAATTTAATTCAGTAACTGACAAAGCTTAGAATAAGCAGGGAAAGATTTTGCTCTTTCCTAAGAGATGCAAAATTATCACTTCTTTATCCTGCTTGATTAGTCATGCGTCATAATGTGAATGGAGTTTTGGGGAGTTTGGTGTTTATTCCCACAATAGGTCTAATTCTGGGTGGCAGCCCTACTTTAAAAATCAGAAGAATGTTGTTTTGAAGTGCTTATTTGAACAATTGTATTCTTCCATTTGAATGTTGATGAACTGTATTTTTGCTGTAGAAATTCTTTTCACAATGGCCTGATTCTAACTTGTGCCCTGATTGTAACTTTGATTTATGATTTACTTCTCGTTGTTTACCAGTTCTTTTTAAAACTGCATAATGGAATGAAAATGTTTTAAACAATGTCACATCCAGAAGGTGATTCCTGAAAGCTATAAATGCAGACCCTAATCCTCCTTTCAGATTGGCCACAGCCTCAGCCTGCTGAACAACACTGGGGCTTTTCAGACACATTAGGGATTCTGGGCAGGTTTCACTCCAGACACCCTGTGCTCATTGCCATTCTAATAGTTGCGTTTTGCTTCTCGGTGGAATCTTCTCACATTACATTTAGGGGAAGTGATTTGTTTCCAGACTACAGCTTCCCAAAAGCTATAATCACATGGGTTAACTGAAATTAATTTCCCAGTAAATTCCTTTTTGCAGTCTGTGAAGAAGGAAAGCAGAGCCTGCTTATTATTATTTTTTTTCTATCTTATGTCTCCTTGCATTTCCATCAAATTTTTATTGTTCTGGGAAACATTAGGAAAATGGGAATCTGGGTGGTAAAGAAAGGAGAATGAAAGGAATATAGATTACAGGGCAGATCTTTATTATTATTATTATTATTATTATTTAGCCATGGGAGAAATAAAGAAAGCTAAATCAAAATTTACCATGCCTTTAGGATTGCGGTATGAAGATAAAAGCAGCATATTCTTTTAAGCTCTGCCATCCCTAAGCATGTTAAATGTATAAATGTATAAACTACGGAAGATGTTGGAAAATCATACAGACTCTCATGGACATTTCTCCTTCTCTTTTAGAGAAAAACCAATTCATTATATCTAAGGATATAACCCTTTTTTGCCTTTCTTTGTATGTTTATTGTAGCTTAAGTAGCTAAAATATTCATATAGGTTCTTCTATCAGTCTTGGTCAGAACAAGAACCTGCTTGGCAGTAGGAGTGTGGAAAGATTTACTTTAAAAATTCTGCGTCAGAAAATATTTATCATAATTGATAATATTTATCAATATTTATCATAAACTAATGGTTTGGGATTTATTTTAGGGGTCATACACTATTTTAAGAGAGCTGTGCCTTTTGATTAAAAGTTAAGGGTTGTGTAGTTTTTTTTTAAGCTCATGAGATGGAAAGCATCTACCCCTATTTAAAAATTGTATTTACTTACTTCAATTACAATCTTGGCAATAAGAATGACATTTGTGGGACGATTTTATGGCATAAATAGTAATTCACCTAAGGTTAGGAAGCCAAAAACCAAATGAAATAAGAAAGGAAGAGCTCTTGATTAAAATTTGTTTTATCCAGTGAAAATGTCAGATAATGAGATCCAGATTCTGAATTACCTCAGCACTTCAACATCCATCCACGTTTTTTGTTTATTTTTGTTTGTTTGTTTGTTTATTTGCTTCATTACTCAGAGAATATAATTGTAGAAAAGAAAAATTTGATTCTAAGCAGATTATCACTGTAGTTATTGCTCTACATGCAAAATAATATGATTATAGTTTGCTGACATCTACCAGTCATTAATTTGTATATTCAATCCTTCAATAGTTATTGAGTATCTATTATGTGCCAGGTACTGAACAATAGAAGAGGAACAGAAATTTAAATAAAATGCCCCTTTTGTTCTTAATAAATTTAGAATCTTTTTTTTTTTTTCTGATGCTAGTGAGTTGATCAGATGACCAAAATAGCTGTCAAAATATTTCCATTCTCTAAAGAATCATATCTATCTCAGCAGGCAATAATTGCGGCAATATGGCAGGCAGTGATTTCCCTGAAGTCAATTTAGTTTTGCACATGGTATTGCAACAGATTTAGGCATGGAGAAATGTGGAGTGATTAACACAGAATGACACTTGAATTTTTATTGTGTGCTGAGGAGTTATTTGAATGCTAGGTACAAAATATAAGCAGGTATTATATGAGTGTATAAAGAAGATTAGCGCAGGAGAGAGATTAATGGAATCAATTGAATTTAGGGGTTCATGTGATTCTGCCATTACCCCAAGAGCTCACCTTTCCAGAGAAGTGCAGGCTGCTGTGGGTAGTGAAAAAACGACTTGATTTATGGGGCCAAGAATGAGACTTGCCTCCACTATTTACTAGCTAGGTGACTTTGTCATGTAATGCAACATTATTTTGCATCTTGAGGGGTTTTTTTTGTTGGTTTTATTTAATATCTATTTTATAAGTTGCAGGGAGAACCAGGTGAGATGAAACATGTAAAAACACTTTGTGAAACTTAAAATTGAAAGATTATTGATATTAATAGATAACCAATTTGAGGATTACATATAAATATGAACACAGCTTTCCTTTTTGGCGCAATCTCTCACAATGCACAAACCTTCCTCTTTAATCTTCCAACATTTCCCTCTCTTTTCCCTAACTTTTGGTTAATTGCCTTCATTGAAATCTGCAACCTGCCTCTTTTTTCTCTATTTCTCTTTGTTATATTTGTAAGTCAAATTTGATATTAACTATGACTGATAAACAAAATTGCAAGGTTGGTAATGAAAGTAAAATTATAACTTAATGTGAATTTTGATGCAGTGAAGAGCCAGTTCTTTAACTACTGAAGACTTTGAGATCGATGGGGAATGTATTAGAATCTTTGAAGAGATTTCTTACTAATTTTGTCTCTAATTAAAATTGAATTTCTATGTGCATTAGCTTTCAAAAATAAACTGAAAATCCTATCACCTATTATCAACTTTCCCTTGGGCTTTTTATTTACTGGTATTGCAACATGATGGTTTTCTTTTAATATTTTATTTAATATTATTTTCTTTTAATATTTTATTTAATATTCTGAAATATTTAGAAAATTTGAAGGGTTAAGTTAGCACTGGGATCCCAGCTCAGTGCTCTCTCAGCACTTTGCTTTTATCTCTATTATAGCATTTAGCAAATTGTTTGATAAATTTTATTTTTCTCTTTCCACTTTACCTTGAAAACTTATTCAGGATAGGAATTAAGTTCTCAACCACCTTTCTACCATCAGCACTAATCTTAATGTCTGCCTGGGCTGTTCAGTGATATTTGTAGAATAAAATATTTTACTGAAAAATATAAACTTGTCTATAAGTTGGTTGTCAATGAAATTTTATTAAAATATTTTGGTAAATAGGGAACTTTCTGTGTAGCTTTTATGTATATGTTAATGTTCGCTTATGATAATCACATTAGACTTGCCACTAGTTTTTGAATTCTTATTGTTGGGTTTTAGCAGAAGCAGTAAAGGATTTATAGCAATATATTCACAATTTCCAAGCTAGCCAAATTTGTAACCAATCATTGAGTGTTTGGACAGATTATTTCACTACTTTGGTAGATATTCGAAGTAATGGATGTAAATGGAACCTGGAAGAGAAGGAAGACACCAGGAAAGACCACCATGTGCATTACCATGTGACAGAAAATACGAGGACCAAAGATCGCCAGCAGCCAGACCCAGAATGTTACAGTCTTCCAGGAGAAGGCATCGCCTTGATGACGCCTTGACTTTGGACTTCTCCTAGCCTAGAAACCATTAGCCAGTAAATTCCCATTGTTTCAAGTCAACCCATTGCAACATATTTGCTTTAACAATGAGGAAACTAAAACAGCCTGAGAAAAGAAAAGAATAAAAATATACAACATAATGCTAATGGTGATTATCTCTGGGTGGTAGTTATAAGTGTTATTATTGCCTTAGTAAATATGTGTATTTCCACATTTTCTAAATAAAAATGTACCGTTTTTATCATTAGGAAAAATCTAATATTTTTAAATAAAAAAAAATTAAGTCTGAATATCCTTTACATTCTTATTGACTTTTAATTTTATATTATTAAAATAATATTTGCTTTCTGCAAAAATTCAAACAGGATATGATGTAAGCATTCTACTTTATGCTTCCTGATGCCCAAGTTCTACTTCCAGGGGTTACTGCTAATAATTATGGTATATGTGCCCTAATTCATAGACCTCAAAAGACTTTTCTAAGTGTTCATGTGAGTAAACAATTCAATGGGACAGACAGGTAAGCCATGTTGTAGATTGACTAAGAAAATGTGCAGATGACTGTCTCCATCATTTGCCTTGATTGTGAAGTCAAAATAATCATTATGATTAGCTGTTCCATTTTCCTCATGTACCTACAGACATCCTCTCAACGACCAAAGGCAATCCTTCCTTGCACATACTATTCCTCAGTGATCAAGAAAGCAAAGTTTTATTTGGAGCCCTTTAGTCCTTTTTTTCACCACATCTCTGTGCCTGGTGTTTTCACAGAGATTAACTCATGGGTTAATCCCTTAGGCTCGACCATCATTCCTAGTCACCCTCTTTGTGTCTTTAAAAAAGTTCTGGAGAAAAATGTATTTTAACTGGGAAAAAGCATTCCATCATGTGGGAGAGGCAACATACTAATTTAGACATTAGCTGAAGTTATTTTATCTATTTAAACTATTGCTCATTATTACTAAGGAAAGCAATGAGGCCAAAAGTGGTAGAGGACATAGGACAAAACACATTTTGAGGAGGTAATAAAGTAAGAAAAATGTTTATAAAAAATAATCTTTGCTTTTCCTCTATAAAATTATGTCTCTTGCTGTGGATCAATTGTGACACACAGTTTTGGTAAATCTGCCAGTATTACTGTTTATTTAGTCATTCTTGAAAACCAGGGTGTCTTTTAATGGGTATCATTTCACAAATGAGCGTCATAATTTCTACAGTTCAGCATTTGGCACTGTGCACTGTTGTTAGGGACTTGGCTTAAGAATGAAATGTATCTGGTAACTTTAATTTGATATTGCCCAGATTATTTTAGCATAGCCAAAGCAGATTTTGTTTAAGCATTTATATCTTCTAGATCTCACATGTATTTTTTCAGGGTCTGTTGAGTGCCTACTACTAAAATCAAAACACAGTACTACCCCAATACTGGAATGCTACCTGTCCTGAACTCATCTCTTATGTTAGACTAGGGTACCCCAAGTCTTTCTAAAAATTCAACATCTTTAGTTCTCTGAAAACTAGGGCACAGTGCTGGAGGGAGGTGCTGGAACATCTTGCCAAGGAAAATGACAATTGGCTCTGAATCAGAGAAACATTTTCTCTCCATTTAATTAGTAATCCTGCTGGATTTTTCTTCATTGATTCTTACATGAAAAATGCACTCATGGAGCTAATCTGGTGCCAGGCTATGATGTAAGGGTGCTTTTATTGTTTTGACTTTGTAGTAATTTGAGCAGAGCTGTGAATTTATGAATTCTGAATGTGGTGGTGTGCAAGCTTCCATAAACAGAGATGATGTTCCTGATGAGAAGGAAATGTGCTTATTCTTGTCAGGTTATGATAGTGGGTGGCACTGGTCATGAATTCTTCTCTTTTCAAAAACGGAGCTCTGATGGAAAGGCTGAGGAGTCATTGAGTCTTTATAAAGCATGCACTCTGTGCCAGGAATTCTGGTCTAGGAACTAACAGTACAGATATGAAGAAAGAATAAGATCTTTATTTTACAGATGCTCACAACTAATATAAGCTGGATAGATAAAATACATAATTTTGATATAATGACATCTTTGTGCTATTATAGATATGATATGAATATTGTGTCTACTCTGAGGACAGAAGAAATATTTCTGCCTGTGAAGGGCTTGAAACATCTACACTGAGGTGCTGAATAATCTGAGGAAAGGAAATAGAAAGAAATGGCTCTTTAAGCTGTGGGAATCACATGAGCAAAGAGAGCAAAGACACTATTGTGAAGTTTTACCTGGTAGAGAGTAAATGCAACGCAAGGCTCATATGCCTGAGTAGATTGAGAGCCTTAGCCAATCATATAGTTGCCAGATGTGTATGGAAAAGACTATTTTTCCATCTTATATATTGGCCACATTTGTTCACTTCTGTTGCTGAGTTTCCCTTAGGGACTGGGCAATCTTTCCAGTGTGCCAAATTTTTCTCTCCAGGTTCCCTTTCCCACACTGTCCTGCATTTTGAGAATGGCTGCTGTTTGCAGTTGCCTTTCTTGCTCAATGTTTTTTTCCCTACCATCTTTGATGGGGGTTGTGCCAACTCCAAATTCTGTTACTGCTTAATTAAATTCTTAATCTCTATAGGCTTATAACAGAAAGTCTTTAGTTCTAGGTTGCAAAAAACGAGAATGTAAGAAGCAGCAATTACTATACAAAATGAAACCATTCATAATTGTTTTTAAAAATGGGAAAGCTAGCAGCTGCTCAATTCCATTTATTTCTGTTATCTGCAGAATTTATCATTGAAGGCAAGAATAATCACTGCACTCAGCAGCTTGGAAAATGCATTTTTATATAATACACAGACTCCATAGAACTGCAAAATAACAGGACGTTTAACTATATTTGAATACAGGGAAAATGAGACTGAGAAAAACAGTGTCTGAACTTGCCTCAATATAGTAATATGTCCAGAGGGCTATCAGAATTTGGAGACATTCTCTCCCATCCCTACATTGCCTTATTCAAGATTTTATTAGCTCCAGGTCTTAGATGAGGAAACTAAAGTACTCATCATGTTCAAGTTCATAGCAATTCAGCAGCTAAAGTCAAGAACAGCATTCTGATTTTCCAGTTCCCAGGTCTGTGATTCATTTCCCCTGTGTCACAGCTCTTATTTTTCCCACACTGTGACCTACCAGATGGCAGCCACTGCTGAAGCCAATGTCTGAGTATACTTGTGCTGCAGATCTTTCTTACATAAAGATAATACGATATTGTCATTTCCTTTGTTAATATGGGGGTGTTTCTGTTAGGGCCATCTCTCCCAATTCATCTTTCAGGGATATTTTTCCAGTAGGGTTTAAGGTCTTATACTCCTGAACTTTCAGATGATGGAGGACCCCTCTCAAAAATGTTTACTCTCCCCAATTTCTCAGATACATATTTGCCATTGCTTTCCTTTCATGGGCTAGCTTTAATGAATCTGTGTCAAATTTGTTTGTTTGCTTGTTTGTTTGTTTAGTAAATATCAGGAAAACTGTATATTTAGCCTTTGCAAATACTTATGGCTACTTGTAGGCATTTGAGTGTGTGTCCTGCCACCACAAGTCCCCCTTCCATCCATCCTGTACCCATCCACCTCTTCTTTCAGCCAAATAGTCCCAATGATGTGTTTACCACATACAAGGAACTGTTCTGGATGCTATGAAGGGTACAAAGATTCAGTCAGCAGATTTTTCATCCCATAAACTTACAGTGTGATAGGTAATCCCGGCCATTCATTACTTCATTGTTCATTTATTCCAAAAAACCTCTCCTGAGCACCTGTACAGGCTGGGTCTTGTGCTAGATAGTGATGAACTCTGTGGATGGCAACTCTGTCCCTCACAGGCTCTGTATGTCCATGAGGCGGTGTTGTATTATTCCTAGGCTAACGTGAGAAGAGAGCACTAAAGTAACACATGGAGACAGTAATGACCTCCTGAAAGACCAGATATTTGATGCATGAAACACAAGTAGCATGTAGAAAGGTAAAGGAAGAAGAGATTCTTGGGAAGCAGGTGTGGCTCAATGGATAGAGCTCCCGTTTACCATATGGGAGGCCCCGGGTTCGCTTCCCGGGGCCTCCTTGTGAGAGCAGGCCGGCCCGCACGGCGCGGTGGGCTGATGCAGCAGGACCTCACAGCAAGGGGCAGATAAGCAGACACGGAAGAAACACACAGTGAAAGGACACAGTAAAACACAAGCAGCAAGGGGGGAATAAATAAATAAATAAATCTTTAAAAAAAAAAAAAAAGAAGAGATTCTTCTGGGAAAAGGAAACATCAGGCCATGAAGAGAAAAAAAGCTTGCTGAGTTATTTGAGATTCCAAGCAAAATTTAATATGTCCATTTCTGGAGTGTGAAGGGGGAAGAGGGAATTGTTAAGAAACAGGCTCCTGCAGGGAAGTAGGCTCTGAGTGGAAGTGCCTTACATTCTAGACTACTCAAGGTATGAGAACTCCTTTGGTCTGTGCCTTTAAAGCCCTCTGGATCTCCCGGGTAGAGGAAAGATTAGACAGAGGTTCTCAAATTGTTCTTCCCTAAACCAGCAGCAGCAGCAGCTCCTGAGAACCTGTTAGAAGTGCAAATGCTTGGATCCCATCCCAGAGCTACTGAGTTAAAAAATCTGGTGATGAGACCAAACAACTTTTGTTTTAACAAGGCCTTCAAGAGATTACGGTACACGCTAAAGTCTGAGAACCACTAGATTAAAGAGAAACAAGATTGGAGGAAGAGAGGCCACTGAGAAGGTTGGCGCAGTGACCCATATAAAATCCCCAGGCAAATAATTATAATATAGGCTAGAAGATTCAGGGGTCACATCAGAGACACAGATCAACTGCTGTGTTTGCTCTAGGAAGCACGACAAGGTATAAGTATGTTTTTTTTAGGGGAGGGGCTGTTTGAGCCGAGCCTGTCGCTTCACTCTCAATTTAAAGTCCTATGTATATTACTCTTTTCTAACTATAGTCACAACTGCAGTTTTGACATTTTTAAATCGTCACACTACTAGCTTGATATAAATACTTACTACTGATTTATCGATCTTCCTACTGAATAATTTCTCAACTAAATATTCTTTTCTCATGAAAAACTGCACAGAAATAATAACTCTTTAACACTCATATATACCCTGTTGATATTTACCCATTAAAAAGGACAATGCATCATGGACCATTTTCTTCTTTTAATTCTGTTCTACTTAGAATCACAGGACACTCATAAATTTATTGAAGCAATGTTAAGTAACATTACTTGCCTATAGCACTGTGCCTATGTTCTTCTTCTCTCTCCTTTTCCCTTTCCCTTTCCTTCCCTTCCCTTCCTCTTTCTTCTTTCTCTTTCTTTACTTCCCGTCCCTTCCTCTCACCCTCCCTCCCTCCTTCCTTCCAGCTGTGATGTATTAGGTTATAAACCCTTAGGAAGAAGCTATTTTCTTTTGACAATGTAGCAGAGATATTAAAATATACATGCTTTTCTTATGTAATATAAAAATGGAAGCATTGCCAAGTTTGCTTTTCTTCATTTTCAAATATTTTCTAACTAGTCTGACAAATAAAATCTACTTTTTGCTTTTTAATTCCACTAAATTAGCACCTCTTTTAGTATACATTTCTGACATTTCTTAACATCTCATTATAGTTTATTTGTTTAAGTAGCATCTGCAATATTTAATTCTAGAAATGGTGATACTTAAATTTTGGCTGTCCAAAGCATAAGGAATTTGGAACTTAATTTTTTTTCACATGCACCATGTGTATGTGCTTAATTTTCTTTCTTTTTTTTTGTCAAATTAAGTGTTCTTTTATAAACCAAGGCCAGTATAAAACGTTCAGAAAAATCTTGTATGGATTAAGTGTACGAAAATTGAACAAAGAGTGTACTTTGCCAAGTGTTTTAAAAAGCCAGCTGTATGCATCTACTTGTTAACATGTAGCATTAGCCTGAGCTGGGAATTGTGTACACTTCACAGTGAACATGGGCCATTTGTCCTGGGAACATATTTTGTGAATGTCAAAACTAAACAGCTTTAGCAAGTTCCCATGAGAGGAACATGATGGTTCTGAAACAAAGAGAGAAAACTGAAAATAAAGGACTGTTCTCATTGTTAGGGTGGAAAATGAACTGGAAACGGAAAAAAATATGAATCAAATTTGTTTAACTACTTAAAAACTTTTGAAATAAATGATTATTAATAATGAGAAAACAATAATGTCTATCATTTTCAGAACTATGTTCTGAACAAGAGTACTCATATTTAGTTTCAACTTTAATTAAATTTTGGAATTACTGTTTTTAGGCTAAGTATATAAACCTAGATTAACATTTTTATTTACAAACTTTATACCCACAAGAAAACCACCTCTCCCCCATGCTCTGTAGTCAATTTTCTTTCTCTGCAAATTTGCTATTTCTAGCTTCACATAAGCCATCATACAGTATTTGTCCTTATGTGCCCTGCTTATTTCACTCAGCATAAAGTTTTCAAGGTTCATCCGTACTGCAGCATGTCTCAGAAATTCATCCTTCTTATAGCAGGATGATTCCATTGTGTATATATCCCACATTTTATCCGTTCATTTGTTGAGGAGTGGCCGTGATACCGGCAACCATCATCTCAGGAAGGCATTTTCGGCTTAGGAGTCCCTGGGAAGAACGGCAGGACGCTGTTAACCAGGAGTGCCAGGCAGAAGTCCAAGAGCAGGACTTGGGTGATGAGCAGTTGGAACTCCATGAGGATGTCCAAACTGGTGATGAAGTCGGGGCAGGTACAGAGGCGCAGGCGGAGAGGGCTAGGAGGACAAGGCCAGGCCCCATGCCAGCGGCTTGGTGGCTGGTGGACTCTCCATGAACGGTGAGTCCCTGTAATTGATGGCACAGGCGGCCGACTACATGGTCATGGCCATGATGTAGACAGTGTTGATGGCCAGGCTCAGCCCAACTTCCTTGCTCAGGTCTACAAACTGCTCCTGTTTCTGAGGGCTCTGGGCTTTGGTCTCACTGCACAGGCTATGGAAATGCACTAGGAAGCTGCTTTTTACTATCTATCTATCTATCTATCTATCTATCTCTATATCTATCATCTGTCTATCTTCTATCCATCTATCTATCTGTCTATCTATCTATCTATCTATTTATCCTGTTAAGTCATTAATTCTTTTAGTTTGTTTATTAAGGAAATGGTTGCTTCTGAGATCGTTCATGGCTCTCCCAATTCTCAGGTGCTTTTTTTTTTTTAAATAAATAAGTCTCTTGTTCCATACATTTTTCTTTTCCAAATTTCATCAGGCAAAAGCATCATCCCAGGCCAGAGCTTGGATTCTGACCCAGCCTAGTGCAGCAGAAACAAATTTCTTCACCATTTCTTTGTGTTTTTGCCATCTGGAATTTACCTCTAAGGTGGAAGACTTTGGGCAGGGGCTGCTTTCCTCAGAGGATCTTAGGGGCTTGGAGCCGGAGATGATGGGGAAGCAGCCCGCCAGCAGCAGCCCCTGCAGCGTGGTCTGGAACTCGCTGAATTTGACGCCCTCCAGGTAGAGGACGCCGTGGTAGGAGGCCAAGATCGGGGCACTGAGCACCAGGATCTTGAACATCAGCAGGGTGGGCACCAGTATGCTGCGACCCTATTTGATCACGTGTCAGATGCACTGGATGGCCCAGAGCTTGGGGGTGAAGGGCACAACGGTGCTGGGGTCTCCCATCTTCACCAGGGGCGTTCCCTTGTCCTGGCGGCCCCTCAGCTCCGGACGTTGGCCAGGTGCGCCAACCCGCGGCGGGATGCTTCAGGGCGCCCACGGCGTTGGTGCCGTCCCTGCATGGGATGGTCACGTAGCTCAGCTCCTTCAGATTGGTGAGGACGAACTCCTCCTGTGTGGGGGCCAAGCGGGGGAACACCTGCACCTGGGGGGTGAGGTCTGAGGCCTGGAGGTGGGTAAGCCTCCCGTGAAGCAAAGGGCCTGCTCCAGGGCCAGCACCTTTGGGGAACCCCGGGCCAGGGGTAACACCACACTGCTGTGGATGGAGCAGCCACTCACAGGACCTGCTTCTCTCTCCGAAAGCTGCAGCATAAGGGTGTGCGCCTTGTCGGTGAAGTGCACCTCCTGGGCCGCGTGGGTGAATCTTCAGAAATGGGAATGTTAGAAAAAAGTGTACAAACATTTTTATAGTACTAGAAACATGTTGCCAAATTGCTTTCCAAAAAAATATTGCTAATTTACTTTGCTATCAGTGAAGTATGACTTACTTTACCATTTTTATTACACTTTCGAACAGCTGTTATATTTTTTAGTAACTAATTCAATAGGTGAAAAAACAGTGCCACACTGCTTTTCTAATTGTATTTGTTTATTTCTTGTGAATGTTTGTTTACTAAGTGCACTTGTTGAGTGAATTGCCTGATCGTGTGTTATGCCTAGTCATTGGAGTATTTTTTACCAATTGCACAACCAATTTATATAATAAAAATGCAACATTTTTCATATTTTGCCAATTTTTCCTGATATATTTACCACTTTAAAATGTTATAATAGTTAGAATTTTTTATGCAGACAAATGTTAATTATTTACTTTAGTGTTTCTTCTATTGCTTCTGTGCTTAGGGAGCATAGATATTTGTCAGACTAAGTATTTATCAGCTCTTTCAGAGAGAGGTGATAAATATGTAGTTTATTTTTTAAACCATATGGAATTCATTTGTTGAATGGTGTATAACATGGATTGAATTATTTAATTGTTATTGAGTTAATCTAGGATCTTTCAGAAAACAGTTTTACTATTTCCTGTTATTTTCTGATGTCATATTTATTATACATTAAATGTTTACATGGAATTAATTCTATTGTTTTTTAAAAATTTCATAGTTCTTTACAACTATTTATGTATAAAAACTTCACTTTCAATTAGTAATGATTAATTCATTACAAATTGACTATGAAGCAAGGAGTATCCTGTACTTATGTGTACATTTCCATGGATGTTCTTTGGAAAAACATGTCCCATAGTGAGAAAGTGTCTACCGTGGGTTGCCACCCAATAGAGGGCATGGGAACAACGCTGAGAAGGGAATAATGTGTTCTACATCATGGATCACACTGGCCTCATGCAGAATGTGTGATGGACTTGGACAGATCAGCTAAGTACTCTAATTTCTGAGAAGATCTGTTTCTCCTCTTCATGTCCCTTAATGAGGTTGGACTCTGTCCTCCTGAACAGTCACAGAGAGTCACTGCAGCACCGATAGCAGACTGGACAGCTTTCTTCATGGCCCCTGGAAACATGTTTTTCCTTCCCCTTTTAATTTCTTCAAATCACTCATAATTCCTCAGAATTCATCTATTTTGGGTCATTTAAGAATGATTTAAAAAAGTGAGGGACATGGTTGTTACACAGGTAGAAAAATATGTATAGAGTATTTACAGGTTTATTTCAAGCATAGTGAAGGATTGAAATATTGTTTATTATGTTTGATGAGTAGACAGTGAACATATATGCCAGTTATAAATTCCAAGATTTTAAAGTGAATTTTTATTTTAAAAAGGTTATTAAAACCATATTATCCATAATTACTATAGAAAATCAGAAAATATTGTTAACCAGAGAAGAAAAATGTTCAATAATTGAATTATTCAAAGAAACTATTACACATATATAGTGTATATATTTTAGATGCCTTTCTATATACAGATAATAATTTTTATACAAATTGCTTGTAATTTGCCTACTGCTCTATTACCTAGTCTTAGCAAAGCAAAGCATTAACATTTTTCCACACTAGTAACTATATATGTAGATTATTATTTTAATGTCCTCATAACACTTTATTACTTGAAACATGATTTATATAGCCATGTTATTTGCTATAAACAAAACATTAATACAATTCTTATACATAAATATTTCCATACCTGTTAATATTTCCTTAGGAAATATCCATAGGAATGGCATTTGCAATAAATGGATAACACACATTTTAACACTTTTAAAACATAAGACTAAATGGTCTTGCAAGAAAGTTGGACCAATACACAATACAGTGTTTTATTTAATCACTAGAAATATTTGAAAAATGTTATATTTTTAAAATTTGCATTTATTTGATTAAAAGCAGGGTTGAAGATAGTTTTCTCATGCTTTTGGCTCTCTTTTCCACAAATTATTGTATGATAAGAGGCATTTGTTTAATTTAATAGTAACAATCTTCCTGTGATAATAGCAATATTATGCTTGCACATCAGGCAATCAAGAAATTTTAATTGAAAATATTTGAAAATCTCAAGGCTATTTTTATGGAAAACTGTAGAAGCTCCAGTGGATGTTTTAGAGATAGCAGTGGTCAAAGGCACATCAGTCCAGACAGTTACTGCATTGTTTAATGTCATACAGCTAGACAGTGAGAAGAGTTATTTGCAATTGAATGTCACAAAATAAAACAGAACTGTGAGTTGGAGAATCTGTCTTAAAAGAAATTAGAGCAGAAAGATAATAGATGAGCAGCCCTGAAGATGAGCACTTAGGATTTAAGTTAATGTGCAAAATAAGTGTTCAGTTGAAAGAAATGTGGTGTTGATCACTTGATCAGGTAGGCCTGTTCTCAACTCTTGTATGAGGAACTATATACACATTTCTCTGAAGTTATTTAATATTTTGTAGTATTGTCTACTATTCCAGAGCTTTATAGGTGAATTAATATCCTGAGACTGTTTCTGTGACTTTTATTCAAGACTATATTCTCATTCACTAGTTCCAGAGCAATTTTCCCAAATTACACAGTGACCCACACCAAATGTAAATGAAGTTTCCCTTTCTATTCATTGTCACTGGATATGGTACAAAATTGCTTATAAATGACCTCTGTTTCAAGGAGTTTTAGAAGAGCATAAATTGATCACAGTTCCTTTGAAACAACATTTTTAAAATACCTTTGTTTTTTATTAGTTCAATTTTCAATTTGATATGTTTTCTTTATGCTGTATGTTTGATGATTTACAAAATTCATTGGAATATGATATGTTATTAAATGAATATGAACCAAAGCATGTGATTACAAAACAGCTTGTATTACTACCTAATGTAATTATCTTGGTGTTAAAAATGATTGCGTTTAGGATTTCGTCCCTTTAAAAAAACTGTATTGCATTTAAAACTTCAATAATATTTTTCTTTACACGTGGGTGATTGCTAATTCATTAAACCATTGCTTTTATATAAAATTCAGCATTGGTAATTTTAGACTAGGATAAAAAGGATAAACTGGAGACAGAAAACCTGTTTCTGGGGAAATCCCAAGGGCCAGGTATGTCTGCTAAGCATCCAAGGGAAAAGCTCTTGCAGTCACATCAGTGCATCTCAAAATGTAAATTTGAAAAAAAAAAAGTAAATATGCAGCTGTTACTCCTTCATCTCTATAAAGAGAATGCCTCTTTCTGTGTAAAATATTTCTAATTCAAATTAGTTTATCTAATGTTCAATCTCGCCTTTATTCTGCTATCAGTGGAAAGGAAATTTGAGAGTATTCAGTTATTTTGATGTGTTTTTCATCAGGTGATCTTGAATCAAACTATACTTCACTTTAAAATTAACTTATTTAATTTCATTTTTAAAGTCACATTTGGTACAGAAATTACTAAAATGCCGTAGAACTCTCAACTAGTCATTTTGTCAGCTATATTTTGTATTTGAGAATAGCATTACGTTGTTTTTTTCCAGGGATTCTGTAAGTTAGATAAGATCCTAGAGGATTTTTTTTTTCAATTCTGTTCTGTACTTATATTCTATAAAATATTCAGGTTTGCCTCCTATTTCTTTTAAAATCCATTGCCATTTAGCATTTTAGAAAACCTAGATCAGTCTTAATCAGATAAGGAAGACAGAATTTTTAAAAAGTTTATACTGTCTGTTTATGAAATTAAATCACCTTTGAGATTTCAAAGCTGAATTTGCAATCTAGGTTAGGCACTACAGCCCAACTTGTCAATATGCTCCCAGCCTTATTGAGCTACTTGGCTGGGGGAGCTGCTAATTTATCTCCCTTTACACATCTGGCAGCTATGGTTGTAAAGAAAGACCCTGTATGTTAATTGGTGATGGTGGAAGAGGGGGCAGATCAGATTTGGGAGACTCAGATTTATGCTGCTTTTGACATTATATGATGTACAAAAGCTAAAGAATGTGCTGGCCTGGTAGATTCGCTGTTTATTCAGAGAGGACACCTGGCTTAATTTCTTAGAAGCAGGCAGCTCCCCATCTGAGCCTTGCTGAGTGGTGTCCTCACAGTTGACAGTCCAGCACTGCGGGTGACAGCCCTGAGCCATAGAGATGGGGTCTCTTAGCCACTGCTGATCCCAACAATAGACCAAAAGGGAAAGCTGCTTCCATGTTCACAGGCAGTGAATGAGAGGAGTCCTGGTACTGAAGTCCCTGCACGGTGTTTTTAAGAGGATGGGCTGAGTAAGGCAGGGCTCTCCTTACCACAGCTCCACCCAGACTTCTTCCTTCCTCTTGGTTTAGTGGGCTGTGGATCTGGATAATCCTCCCTCCTTTTGCTGTCCCCTGTACAGTCTACAAAAAAAATTAGTTTCTATAGACACTTTCATTTGTTCATCCATTTATTCTTTCCTGGACATTTTATTGAGTGGCCAGTCTATACTAGGTAAAAACTAGGCCTCAGAGACGAAATAGGACACAGCTCTTCCTCAAGGATCTCACAGTCCAGTAGGGGAGACAGATAAAAGAAGACAACCAAAAATAAAGAGAAAATGAGGTAAGTTGCACTGACTCTAAATCAGATATATCCTAGTAATCCTGACTATATACCATTATATCCTGTGATTTTACTTTGTTTATTTGTAAATAATGATTCAAGTGAGGTTTTAGTGGCTCAGGTCAATGGGGGGAATGTCTTAGTATGTCAGGGCTGCTATAACAAAGTACCAGAGATTCGTTGGCTTAAACAACAGGAATTTATATTTTCACAGTTTTGGAGGTTAGAAGTCCAAAATCAAGGTGTCTGCAGGATAATGCTTTCTTTGAAATATGTACCTCTCTGGTGGTAGCTTGCAGGAAATCAACTTAATCTCCTCAGTCATATGGCCATCTCTCTGCCTTCACCCTGTCTCCTACTCTTGTGTCCCAATTTCTTCTGCTTCAGTAATATTGGATTAAGACCCGCCCTGATTCCGTTTGGCTTCACCTTAACTAAAGACATCTTCAAAGATCTTATTTACATATGGGTTCACATCTTTGTGGGGGATTAGATTAATTCCATAACAGGAAGTTTCATTGGAACAACCTATGTTTCCCTGACTATTGCCTGATAAAATACTTACTTGTCTAATTTTTATTTTTCCTTTAAAACTTAGGAGCTTGTAGGAGAGTTGAAATATGTAATGTTCATAGATATAAGTCAATATAACCAGCTGATTGGGTTATTTATTCCCCTAATTACACAGGGGTTGTTCCTTGGTATAAAAGCATCAGAATCAGAGAAAAGTAACATTTCTCATTACAGGAAATGGGACAGTTGTGAGAATGGAGTAGATGAAGGGCATGGAAGAGAATAACAGTAAGAGGCCATGTGCATTGAGGCTGGGGCAGGTTAGGGGTATAATTTTAACTCCTGTCTTAGAAATTAAACTGTGGAAATGGGAGACATGTCTCCAGATGATTTTAAGAAGTCATACTGAATTAAATACAAACTACCCCCCGACCCCGAAGGAAAACCCAGAGTAGAAATATTAATTAAATGTTAATCAGCACAAAGATGAGGCCACGGTACTGCTTAACTGTTTATGAGTTATGTAGATATTGCCAACAGTGTATTGACTGGAAAGGACAATGGTTTGGAAGTGGGGACACCTGAGGTACACTCTTTTTAGCTTTGAATTTCTTGAGAAAGCAGCTTTAGAAACCTATAAAGAAGATTCCAGTGACCAGAGACAAGGAGAAAGAATGTTCTGGAGAGTTGCTTAGGAAAGGATTTCTCTGGCATGTGTGTTCTTTATTATTTCTCCCTTTTGAAATGTTCTTCTTATACACATAAGATCTGAGTAGGAAATATCCAATAGATTCCTTGCCAATGTGCCTTGGAGGCTAAGGAAAGCTAGCTGAATACCCATTTCTCTCATGAAATTCCAGTAGGAAAACCCAATGGAAGGAAGATAGAGGACAGCTTTGCCACTAGGCATCTAGAGAAGATAAGAAATAACAGAAAGACTTGAGCCAAGTCTGCCTTACTCTGACTTTTTCATATTATTCTCATTAAATACATTTCCACCGTGACATTAACGACAGTGTTCTCTGTGGAAGTTCTTCTAAATTAGCCTGAATATTGCCATGAATACAGAAAGATTTGGGAGATTAGCAAAGAGATTGGTGTTCCTTGTGTGCCCAGGCTATGACAGACCCTGTGCTAACTGTCCTTACTATAAGATTCTTTACTTGCATTTCATTTCATCCTTAAAATTACCTACCTCGTGGTGTAGGAGACATGCATCCATATTTTGACAGATAAAGAAGGAGAAAGGGTAAGTAAGCAGGGTGAAGCCCTAGTGCTTGTAAGGTCACTACCTGCTCACCCCTAAGTCTATGTTTGTTTGCTTGTTTCCATTCCAATATTCTTCACATAATAAGGCTACTGTGTCAGTACCTGTGGTGCCCATAGACACAAAAAGCTGAAAGAAAAGTTTGTTAGGATGCTTATACATGTCTGCCAGAGATTATAGTTTGCTTGATGAAATGGCACAGTTTTTTCCTCCATGGAACAATACAAATTATTTATCATTATTCAGTCATGCACAGATATCACGTAAGCTTATTGCACAGAGTGAAAAACAAGACTTTCATGTCGGCAATATATAAAGTTATTTAAGAATGATTTTTGAACTTATTCCAATTTATTATTGCAGATTAACCTTCAGAATTATCATTTCAAAAATTATGTGGGTCGATCTGCCAATAAATAAATAGAGCAAGAAGCTTCTTCTATCATCAGACTTGTGGAAGAGAAAAAAAAAGCTCTGTATAGTTCACCTTTATATCTCTAAGGCTTAGCACAGTACTTGGAAGCCAGGTGATAAATAAAAATTTTGCTTTCTAAAAGGTAGAAGTGGAAGTGGGGATTAGGAGTGCGTATATTTTAAAATCATGTTTTCTGTATATACTTAAATGAATGTTCATTGAGAATACCCAGGCTTGTCTCACATGGGACAATCCACATATTAGTGTTTAAGAGTGTAGGATCTGGAGTCAGACCATAAGGGTTAAATCCCAGCCCTACCACTTACCAGCTGCATGATCTTAGGCAACCCTGAGTGTTCCTCACCCTGTAAGATGGATTGATAATAATAGAAATGACCTCACAGTGTCATTGTGAGGATAAAATGACTGATGCACTTAGTTCTGTAATAAAAGCATGGAAGGCACCAATGAATGTTTAATATTATTAAGTGAAAAAATTAATCTCAGCTTCACTAATATCCAAGGAAATGTTCCACACTACACTATTATTAAAAATAGAGGGGATATTTTTTTGAATTTGAAATATTTATTTAAAAAAAAGATATAGGAGAAAAATGACCTCTAGACTATTCCAAAAGATTGTATTCTGTCCTTATTTTATGGACCTTATTTCTGAGGAAAAGACCATGGCAATCAGAAAGAAAAAAAAAAGATTAAAGGGTACTTCAAGGAATAATTTACTTTTTCATTATTATTGCATTCTCCCTGCCTTCTAATGTACATCTAAGCCCAGCTGAAACCCCAAGCCTCCTCCAATCTTTTGATCATCTCAGAGTTTAATCCTTTCCATTTTAGCTGGATTTGCTCTAAGAATAGTCTGTTGAGCTACAGAAGACAACTCAATCTTCACTAAACATGAGTCCAGTTTTTTTCTTATTTTTTTTTTTTAATTTCAGAGGTTCCTAACATCAGAACATCTCTCTAGAATGTTCTAGAAGAGAAAATAAAAATTAATATTCAAAACAAAAGTAGCCTATCAAAAGGGATGCAGAGGTAAGTAACAGCACCATGAAAAGAAACAAGCCATTGTGCCTTTGTGTTAGATGGAAAACAGTGTCACTATCTTTTTATAAGAACCTCACATTCGACAGTGAGGAATAAAGAACTCAAGAAAACATTTTCCTGACTAAAGCCTTCTATACAAATAAATGTATTGCCCTTTCCTGTCCCTCTCCACCAGAGTTAAACAATAGCTAGTGAGAAAGGAAATGATATCAACACTCTATTGATAAAAATCAAACTGCACTGAAGGAAACAGAGTGAAACACAATAGAAAAAATACAGCATGTGGCTTCTGTAGTTTGTCATGGTAATTCCATGAATAGTAGTCAATTATTAAATTTAAAGCATAAATTCATTATTACTTCCATACTAACTTAAGTTTATTATATATTATCAGCTTTAATACCAGTGTCTTTCGGAAAAGACAAGTGGGAAAATGAAAAGAAAAAAGAAACAAATTGTCTTTGACAGATAGAATTTATACTTCAATTTATACTTCAATGTATTTAACTCTTTTCTTGATTAAATGTTAAAATTTGACTGGCATTCAGTACCTTTCATAGCTATCCAATCTGGAAAAAGCTATTTCAGCAGAGTTTGCAGAATGGTTGTGGGAAATGCCTTGAAGACCATTTATCAACTTAATGATACTGCATGAATGTTTGGCAGAACATTCAGACTATGGATAAAAGTATAAAGTTTTTAAAAATATGTGAAAAAGATCCCATGCCTGTTACAAATTTGCAGTGCTAGAGTTTGACATTTTCCAAATTGATCTTATTCTCAAGGAAGTGGTTTCTCCCTTGTGTGTTCTAGTTCTTGCTGAATGCCGATGACCTGTTTGACCAGCTTGGAAAAACAGGAGGTCAAATCTCCTTTTGAGCTTCAAATTAATGTCTTGATTCTTCTCCAAATTAACTTCCCTTGTGAAAACAAGTATCAGAATAAACTATTACAATATTTTGCTATCATTTCTTAGTTGATAATTAACTATATGTAATAAATTTAGGAAGCCCTCCATCATATAGGAATTGAAATATTAAAAGCCTTTCATAAAAGTTCTATAAGAAAGACCTAAATCCTGGTAGTCATTGCTGTCTTTCTGATAAGACAATGATGTCCTAAACTGAGACATGACCCACTGTAACCCTGCTTTATAAAGGGAGGAGAAGGATATTGTTGAGAATGAATGGAGACATCAAATCACCAAAGGTGACATACCACAACCCACTCACTCCAAATCCCTAGTATCCTACTAGATGTGCAATGGTTGTCATGCTAGTTCTCTCTGTTCCTATTTCCTCTGGTATTAGAGATCTTATTTTAATCAGAGAGCAGGCATGAGATTCAGCACCCAACACAATTTCAGAATCAAAGAAGCAGTAAAGCTAGTTTAACAAGATTGTCACTGTCACTTGTTAGGGCAGTTCTAAGGTTGCACTCAGTCTGAAAACACCATTTCTCAAGAAAACAATAGAATGGAATATTTGTCCTTGAAATGACCTTGAGATTGCACAACTAGCTCAGTGTTCTCTCTTCATAGGTGAAGAAACCAAGGTGCAAAGTAATAGTAATAATAATAATGCATAATAATGATTTATTTTATGTCATAGACTGAGTAAATTTAGTCTCTCTATATAGTCTGTTATTATAT
The DNA here is from genome assembly GCA_029593785.1 of Cabassous unicinctus. Classification (NCBI taxonomy): domain Eukaryota; kingdom Metazoa; phylum Chordata; class Mammalia; order Cingulata; family Chlamyphoridae; genus Cabassous; species Cabassous unicinctus. The sequence continues at coordinate 62,290 of JAQZBX010002062.1, forward strand.
GAAGAATGAATGAATGAATAAATAATCAGACACAGGAATAAAGGCTTAGAGAGAATTAGAGTGATAAAGTCAAATAACGGAGTCATATAATCCCACAAGTCAAGATTCTACTTGAAATTGGTGTCTGATAAACATGTGTTGATTTGCATTTCAGTCACTGACTAGTGATCTTAAACATCAGTCTGCATCTATGTTTCAGGATAAGAGGCAATAATATGTATATTTGTTGTGAGGATTAAATGACATAACATACAGCATAGCCTGATTTAAGTGCTACGTCACCTACCTTGTAGAACTTGTAGACATTCAACAGAGAGTAAGTTCCTTTTTTATTGCTTTTGTCTGTTGCAGAGATTCCGTAAGAGGGCAAACATTCTCTAATTGTATGTGTGGGAAAAGAGACAGTAAGAACAGAGATGTGTTTTTGAGATAAAATTAGAAATTAACAGTGATGTGAGCTAAGGGAAACCAAAATTTCTTCCAAATCAAGCAAACATTGTAATTTTGAATTACAAAAACAGATCATGATTATTTTTATTAAATAAGTGCTTATATAAAGATATACAAGAAACCGGTATGCTTGCCTCTAGTAAGGAGAAATAGGGAACATGAGTGAGGGGTGTACTTAATTTTCACTGTACTCCTTTTTCAATTTTTTTAAATTTTGGTACCATGTATGTGTGTGTGCATGCTTTCTCATTACAATTATTTTCATTGGTATTTAAAAATAAACAGAAGTTGAAAAGACATGACATTTAGGTATTCCAAGCAATCAGGCCTTCTACATTTTTAGAGAAACTTCTGTACTTTATGGTGAATCAGTTGACAGAAGGAAGTTTTACATGCATATTCTTGACAGACATGCTTTTTAACTTCTTATGTATTCAATGCTCTAAAGTAATTATTTTTATTAATACATAGAAAAACCACCTTCAGACACAGCTATGCATTGATAATTCAACTAAGTAGCCATTATTGTGAAAATACTATGTGTGAAACTGTTTCCTATGCCTTAGGTGGGGGGCAGTATTAGGAGTTGAAAAAGAACATGTAAATATGACTAATATATAGTAGGTTCTGTGTTCAAGAAGATTAAGATGCTATAAAGGAGGCAGAAACATATTTAAACAGTCGCTATCAGGCATCCTGCAAGTTTTTAAATGTTGCATTAATATATGAACTTATGCTTGAATGTTATCTATGAATGAAGGGCATTTCAGAAATAAGAGCAACTTGAATTACAAGACAGAGTAGGAGAAGGCAGAGTGATTATACACTGCAGGGTACTAGGGACGTGCATTAGAAAATAAACTGGAGTCAGGAAGGAGCCAGGATCAGGATGAGGATTGTACACCAGGTTGAGAAGCTTGGAGTTCTTGCTATAAGAAGCTGGAAACAATTGAAGATATAACCAAGTTAATATGGTCATATGATAACTTTGAGGCAGTATAAAGGATGGATTGGCATCAGGAATAATGCAGGATAGGGAGCTGGGAGGAGGCTGTGACAATGGTAAAGAATCTGAACCTCCCTTTATGTGAAGCACAGCTCTCACCTGGTAGAGCAAAAGCAATAAAATGTGAGCTCACCTGCAGGGACAACTCCAAAGCAGACACATCTCACACTTCTTTCTCTTCACATTTCTGAATCTGGAATTTTCATTAAAATCATGAAGATAAACACATATATGGCATTATTCATGATTACCTGAAATGAAGAGATGATTCAAAAGCAATTGGCTAGTTCTGTTAAGTGGAGTGTAATCAGGATTATGCCAGTGCTCATGGTTATTTGAATCAATAAAAGAATACCACTTGAGATATCGCTCCTTTATGAGTTTCAGGAGAGCCCATTTTCAATATCCACACTAAAGGTTGTTCCAATTAAGAATTTTTAAAAAATGTTTAAAAAAATACTATGCAGTAATCTTTCAAGGATAATTTCCCAAGACAAGGTTTTAGTTAAAGATTTTGATTCTTCACATAAATAAGAGATCTTTTCCAACTCAAAAGGCGTTATTTCTGGAATTCCTTGGAAGTTCTATACCAGTTAAGTACTGGCTCACCTTCCGAAAAATGCCTTTGTAGTTTGAGGAGGTGCAACCAGGAGCCATCATTGCTGATTTGCCCACAGTGTCAAACATCAGAGGAACTTTCCGATAGGCCTTCAAGAGTTTGGTACTTGCATTAATTAGGAAGGTACCTGGGGGTCAAATGGGGGACTTTTCAAGCTACTGGAGCAGAGCTAGAATAAATGACCCCAGTTACTTGGAGAAATAAGTTAGCGGTGTCACAGAGGCTCCATAAAGCAACACGAAATTGTAAATGGGAGGTAAGGGAAATGTGAGAAAAAGAATTTGCATCCAAGAAAACTATATCCATACTGGTAGCTGTGTTTTGCTTACCAAGATCAGTCAAAACAATAAATACTTAACAGGCAAGAGAAAAGGGAAACTATTTTCATAGCAGAATATCCATTTTATTCAGTGGGAATCTCTTGCATTGTCAGAATTTAACTAATTTCTAGCAATATACTTTTCCTGGCTATCAATAGATTCTTTGTGTTTGCATTTTGATTTAGACAATGGGCTCTTCATTTAAGAAGAAACTTCTATAAATGTCATCAAAAATTGAGTATCCTGTCATTTTAAAAGTATAGACTGTGAAAAAATCTAAGGTCCCTTTAAGAAGTAAGTGCCAGGAGAGTTAGGGAAATAAATAAATATAAAACAGCAGAAGCCTTTAGAATTTACAAAAGAAAAGGAAGTACTGTAGTGTATATTCACTTTCACAACAATTGATAGTTTTAAAGGATAGGCAAATCGTGGAACAGAGAAGAAATTAGAGAAAACACCCTATTGGAAAGAGACCTTCAGGAAGGTTTGGGTGAATCTGGGGGAGTGGCTTTGCCTCCAAGAAAAGTTCATAAACAGAAGTCGGCATTTCTTTTCAATCTGAAGCCACATGAAGCAGAAAACTGTAAAGATTTGGAAATTAGGCAGAGTGAACTAAGAGAACTCTGAAGCTAACCGGAGAGTCAATCTAATACCTTATCTCTGGCCAGCTGTGAATGGTACTTAAACGCATCGCCTAAATATTTAGAGAAAGCTGTCTGTGAAGGGTACTTCTATCTCAAGGTTATTCTAAAGCACTGAAATACTAGCCCTGGGACTCCATAGTGTGTCTATATACATGAATGACTTTGAATTAGGTAAAAATTCTACATGAGTTAAAATAGGACTTAAATCTAATGGTTGCTAAGAATTAAAGTTAATTAAAAATTTAAAAATTTAACCTATATGATTTTATTTAGAATTTTTTTTTCTTTTATAATATATAATCTATAAAAATGCTTAAAATGTTAATTGTTTTGTTTTGTTATTTTAACAAAAATATTAGGTGGGTAGGAAAGAAGTAGAAATTACTAAAAATTTAAGGCTTTGAACTGTGTACCTGAAAACATATCCTACACCCCCTTTTATCTGGTAACAGTCACCCATGTGTTATGCCTGTAAGGCCTATGTAAAAAGTTGCTTAGTCTAATCAGGTCCAGTTTAAAGAGGGAGGGCAGAGTAATGACATTATTCTGGGCAAGTGTAAGAAATGGTAGTAGTAGTTGTTCCATGTCTTTTAAGTATGACAATGTCTGAATTCCAAATTTGGTCATTTCAAGTATTTCATCAAACTGTAACTTAACCCAGGGGGTTTAACTCTTTCCTTTTAAAGGATTATTCATGAAACTAAGGACCTACAGCCATTCTGGAATAATCCAATTTGCTCATGACACATCATTTATAACAATAAATCATTCTTTGGGGCTACTTTTTTTCCAAAAGTTACTATATTACTTACCCTTTAAGCATCTTTAAAAGGCATGTATAATGGCTCCACATTATTGTTGAAAAAGTTAAACCACAAAGAAGTTGGAAGCCTGTCCAAAGTATATTAAATATAATATATATATTATACATATAACATAAATATATAACTGTGTATTATCTGTTGTGTGTACTTGTCTCTTTATTCTTGGTTAAAGAGATGCATAACCAAAGAGACCAGAGGAAAGAGAAAGTAGACAATCTAAATCATTACAGTCATTCAGTAGATAGAAAAACTGAGTTCCCTGAAATTCCTAAACTATTTGCTTAGATTTAGTTTGATAGGCTATGAAGCAAAAGAAAAAATATCCAAATGAAGAGAAACTATTTAGATGTTCTACATCTTAGTAGAATCTACTTACAATAAAGAGAGAAAAATTAAATAAATCTGTGTAGTCTTTTATATTATAATAATTATCATTATATAACTTTGTAATATAACTCTTGACAACTGAATTTATTTGAAATAAATGTGGTATTTTTAGAAAAAATATGTAATACTTTTATGAAAATGAGTTGAATAGTTTTGGTTTCCTATCATGCAGGATTGAATTTAGGTTTTGTAAGTCCAGAGACTTATATAATTGAGGGTCTCTTAAAGGAAAAACATAATGAAAATTGCAAATAAAATTTAGCTACATGTAAATATTTATCAAGAATAAAATCATCACAACAAATTCCAACTTTTTCCAAAGTTACAAATATAATAAACATCATAAACCAAAGAAGACTATAATATTTTTATTAATTTATTGTCTGCCTATAACTTTTTGTATACTCACAATGATTTTGAAATATAATTTGCTATGGAAAGAATAGGAAGATAATTTATATTTGATTGAGCATGGTTGAACAAGAATCTTTAGAAAGGTTTCTTTTAGCTCCACAAGTAATTACTGACAATGTTATGAAGATTTTGAGGATCACCCTTTGTGTTAGGGTGCATTACAAAGATTCCCGCTAGCCATCCCTGAATCTGGATGGTTAGCAGTTACTTACCTGTATACAGAAGTGATGGGGAACCATATAAATGTATCCAGAGAAACTCAAAATAAAAATACCTTTAGCTTAACTTCCTTTTAGCGAGATTCCAAACATGTTTGTGGCCATTCCAATGCCACTGGACATCGGAAAGAGTTGGACTGGAAAGAGACAGCCGTCCTATTATATCATGATTAAAAAAATATCTTACTATTGCAAATTTCATAAAAATATTATGACCTTGTGAAAATTATGAGGGCTTCTTCCAGGAAGAAGCCTGCTTATGTAAGAGCAAATCATGGTATACTCATCTCTGCTAAATTTAACAAACTAATAAAGCTAGAAATTGATGTAAAATTTGAGTAGTAATATGGATAGAAATTAAAGTATATCCTGAAAGGCATTATGTTGTTGCATAATAAATAATAAATGATGTTGGTTGATTTCAACAACACATGTAATGTAGCAACATGAAGTAAAAATGCTAAAGTTAAATACTAGTAAGAAAACATTTTTATGAATGGGCTATAGATATATATTTAAGAGTTTCTAATAGAAGGTTAAATCTCAAATATTTAACAGTGTCCTAGAAGGCATTACCTACAGTCAAGATTGTAGAGAAAATGGCTGTTTAGCTAATAAAATGTTTGCATCTTTGACAAGTAAAATGAGAAATATAAGCAATTTTCTGAATGTAAAGGTAATCCTGAGATAGTAACAATGTACAAACAGCAATTATCATAGATCAGAATGCTTAAGGTAACTTTGAGGACTTCTGACAGAGAGGACATTTACTGAGAGGAAATTGGTATGCATGTGAAATACTCTTTTTGGTTGCCATTTATTAAGTCAGGGCTTCCATGAGATGGAGCATGTAACTGTAGCCATCTTAGTAATTCATCTTACTTTGAAAAATAACCAGGTCTTATTGCTAAATATATATTAGTAAGATGTTTTTAAACACAGTTTTGTTTATACATCATACAACCCATTCGAAGTACATAATCAATAGTTCTCAGTATAATCACAGAGTTGTGTGATCATCACAACAGTCAATTTGAGAACCTTCTCATTGCTCCAAAAAGAAAATCTCCTGCCCTTTATACTCCCCTATTATTGGCACTTAGCATTGGTATGGTACCTTTGTTACAATTGATGAAAGAGCATTACAATCTTACTGTTAACTATATTCCATAGTTTGCATTTGTTGTGTTTTTTTTTTCCCCATATACCAGCCTATTATTAACCCCTTGTAATTGTGATGTACCCTTGTTCTAGTTCATGGAAGAACATTCTTATCTTTGTACTATTAACCGCAGTCATCCTCCACAACAGGCTTCACTATGTTATACAACCCCATGTTTTACCCTCTAGCTTTTCTTCTAGTGACATACATGGCCCTGAACTTCACTTTTCAACCACTAGCACACCCATAATTCATCCCTGTTAATTACACTTACAATAATGTGCTCCCATCACCTCTATCCATTCCCAAGCATTTGCAATCAACCTAACTAAAAATCTACACAAATTAAGCATCAGTTCTCCCTTCTCATCCCTCATTCTAACTCCTGGTAACCTATGCTTTAGATTTTAAATCCAAGAGTCTGCGCATTATAACTAGTTTATATTAGTGAGGCAATACAATATTTGTCCTTTTGTGGCTGGCTTATTCCACTCAACTTAATATCCTCAAGGTTCATTCATTTTATCACATGCATCAGGGCTTCATTGTTTCTTACAGTTGAATAATATTCCATCGTATATATATACATTTTGTTTATCCATTCATCAGTTGATAGGGACTTGGGTTGTTTTCATCTTCTGGCAATTGTGAATAATGACCCTTCTGGCAATTGTGAGTAATTCGTGTGCAAATGTCTGTTCATGTCCCTGCTTTCAGTTCCTCTGGGTATATACCTAGGAGCAGGTTTGTGGGGTCTTATGGCAATTCTATACTTAGCTTCCTGAGGAACCGCCAAACTGTCTTTCACAGCGGCTGAGTAGTATGTTTTCTTATTGAATCAAAGATAGGGAAAGAATGGTTTGGGTTTACCTGCATGTGCCAGTATATGATGCATTCACAGTAATCTGATTCACTGTAATCTTATAAAGTTTGGGGAGTCATAATTGTTGAAAGTGTGCAATGACACAGAGATATGGACATCATCACTCCAAAATAAGGTTTTGCTAATAGTTTTGTATGTTATGAATATAATGATAAAGATGGATCAGCTGATTTTTTCCCTAAATACCCTTTTCATATTGCCTAATATATGTGCTAGATTTTAAAAGGTCTTTATTAATCACCAGTCTCTGCCTAATTTTTTTTTAATTGCTGTTCATCAAAGGAACAGTGAGTAACTCTGCATTTTATGCATGATTTTTCTGTTTGTGTGTGTGTGTGTTTAAAGAACATAATTGTTCCATTTTCTCACTGACAATTTTCTTATTTTGGTTTATTCCCCTAAAAGTCCTTGTCCTTTTATCTCTACTCTTTCTCAGACTCTTGATATGGGGGGGACATAATGGTGCAGGGAACACACCAGCTTGGGAGTCAGACAGATCTGGGCCCAAATCTAGAGGGTGAGACCAAGAGCAAGTTACTGTACTTCACTTCTCTGATGTTCTGGTTCTCCATAGGTTAAATGCTACTTCAAAAGGGATAAAATAAAATCGCCCTTGTCCAGCACAGTGCTTCCTGGGCAGCAAGTGCCAACTGAAGGAATAAATTTGTAACTTGTTTCTTTCTGTCTTTATAATAAATAAAACTCATCCAAGAAACACTGTTCTACCCCAATGCACCACTTTTGATGATGTGGAAGTGAAGCTTATTCATTTTATCTCTGCAAGCATTGTATGATCTTTAAAAAATGTTTTTCCTGCATAAACTCAATGCAGTTTAGTCCTTTGCAGATCAAAATACTGATGTATTTTCTCTCTTTACCTTTTTCTCCCCCCTGTCCCCATCTCCTTTTTGGGAAAAAGGAAGAAGGGAAGTAAGTGAGTGGAGAGGAAAAGACAGGGAAATAAAAACTTTCCACAACTGAGAAAACAATTGGAAGCTTTTATTTTATGTTATTTGCCAAGTTCTGGACTTATAATAAGGAAAAAGAGTGCTGTTCTCTCAATGTTTATTTCTCCCTTTAGTTGCCAGGGGCGACATAATGACAGAGACAAACAGGAGATTGGAGGGGCACAGGCTTGTTGTCATTGCCCAAATCTTCTTTCCATGCCAGATGTTTACAAACATGCTGTGCTCCCCTTTACAAAAGCAGATGCGGACACACGCACGGACCTCAAGGCTTTCCATTGTGTGAGTGAAATGGTTTCATTTAAGAGCTCCTGCTGTCAATTCCCAGGCAATGCAGGCAGGCGGGAAGAGTGTACGGTACTAACGGAAAACTGCTTAGGTAGAAGGCTTAAGAATTTGGACTCACAAATATATTTATATAGGCGCTCAAGATTAGATTAGAATTTATTCTCGAAAGGAAATCTTGGCTGAAATGACTGTAATCTGAGCCGGAAGATACTACAATTTAATGTTAATATTTTTTTGTTCCTTGGCAGTCCTGCTTTTGGGCCTAAGAGGGATTTAGTCCCAAGTTGTCAGTACAGTAATAAAGGATTGCTTTGTTGAATGCCTGCTAGTCCCCTGGCTGTTTACTGCTCCTTATGCAACAATGGTAAGAGTTTCTCATACAACCTGGGAGGATCAACAGTGAAATTTCTTGGTATTTCCTTTCCTTAAGTGCTTTGAATTTAGGAAGAGCCAGTGATATACAAAAAGCTTAAATCCCACATCCTCTGCCTCAGTGTTGTCCCTTTGCATAGCAGAGTCATTTAATTAAATATTCATTAGAAAACTATATAGGTGCTTCTAGGAAGGGCTGAAATTTGCTTTGCCTTTGTAATTCCCATTCACCCCCACAGAGGTACCTTCTGTGCTGCTCAAGGTTAAAATCCATAGAATCTTAAGACATGGTGGGGTTGGAGAGTTCAGAGGTTTAGCAGCTTAGTCTTTGCAACATTCTGCATAGCTGGTATTCCCAGAGGGGTTTCTAATGTCTGCATATAGATTCCGGGCAGAGGAGTTTCCTGTTTTCTCTTCAGTATCAGGGTAGGGAAGTGGGGGTAGGCAGCTGGTAGGTGAGGATGCTACATGTGCATCAAAGCAGAATTGAAACCAGCCTTGTACAATAAAAGATAAAAATTAAATCCCTTTTCCTAATGCCTGTAATTGTTCAAACTCTTTTGGCTGAAGCCTTTATCTTTGATGCATATATTCATTCAATAAACATTTATTGAGCATATATTACATGTCAGGTACTACCGTAGACACTGAAAACATAGCAGAGAGTAGAACAGACAAGGTCCCTGTTCTAAAGAAGCATAATTAAAATCTAATGACTTGAGTGAAAGGAATTTGGATTTTCCATACAGTAATAACTTACTGAGATATTGGGAAAGTGATATCTTTTTAGGAATAAATTTATCAGCCCAGAGAAGAGTTTAGGAGTGGGTATAGAGGAGAAACTGAAGAATTAAGTTTTAAAATCATCTCCTGGTATTTGAAGTGTATGTGTGGGGGGTGGGGGGGGGTGGAGACTGTTTATGGAAAAGGGAGACTTGAGGTCTAGCGATTGAGTCCTTCCTTGTCATTCTTATCTGACAAAAACCAAACACAATAGAAAAGGTTGACTTTGATTTTAGTGAGACTGAGTAAAGCATGACATTGAAGCTGATGAAATTAAACAGAAGCCATAGGTTCACATACTCTTTTGAAAAGAAATATGATTGTCATTGAGAAAAACAGCCAGAAACCAATTTGCTCCCTGCTACCTATCAATTCAACCTCTAGCAATTCTTTTATATCAGAAATCAAGAGGGCAAATTGCTGACATGGTAATGTGTGTTCAGAAGAAATAGGTGGTTTATATCTCAGACTTTTCTTATAGTGAAAAGTGAAAACACAGCAGAAAGTAATGAAATGATAAATATCAAGAAGATTCAAGAAGAGTTCATTTAATTCCTTTATGTTCTTTCTCTTCACTCTTCTCAACTACATACAAGTATGAACTGGAGGAAAAAATCCTGTTTGTTTCCCAATGTAGAGATAAAATGTTTTTTGTCTAATGATTCAAAATTGAATATTTTTCCCAAAGAAGTTTATAAACCAAATATTTAGCTAAGATCCATTTTTCAGTAAAAACAAAACTAATGATTTTTATAAAAGACATTTTACTGATTTTGTTTTAGAAATTTTATAAAGTAGACTTAAACCACCCAAGTTTAAAATAAGAACTAACGTTAACTGTCCTTTTACACTTATTTTCTGTATCATGCCTTTTGGCATTTCACCAAATATAGTGGCTTGAATTGTTTTTTGTTTCATATTTACATTTCTTGACTGTCAGAAAGAAAATATCCATTATAGAGATTTTAAGTTTCCCAAGATTGGGATCATGACCTCTATTTCCTTTACATTCCCACAGCTCCTGATACCCAGTAAGCAGAGGTCCACATTGTTAAATGAATTAAAGTGTGTTAAATGGAATAACTTTCGTGAAGCCCATCTGTTGGCAGCGCAATCAACTAGGTGTACAGAACTGGATGATTCTTCTACTCCAAGACTTCCTATGCCACAATCTTTAATTTCTGGGACATTTTTGTCAAACATAATTACTGGAATCACATAACTATAGTCAACCAAACATATCACATGGACCTTAAGAAATGCAATCAATGTTTTAACAATCAATTTTTTAGAACTGTAAAGCATATAGGTATACATTTTCCATCTATTCCCTTTTTGGAATTGGAGGTTTAGACAAGTGTGTGTAAAAGGAAACAAGGCATCTTCATAGAACTTTAGACTTTGACTTCTAACAAATAATTTATGAGAATAAAGAAATAGAATATGAACTATCCTTTGTGTTCCAAAGAAAATGCCTTGTAATGTTTATGAATAAAGAATAACCATTGAAACAGAAAAGTTCAAAAGGATGCAATCCTTACAATTTCAATAACAATACACATATTTTTTGTTGGCTTGTAATTTCTCTGAAGATGTTACTTTGAAAGCTTGGACTTGTGCTAGACCTTAGTGTATAAGAAGCTGGGGAAGTGTTGGATTCCTCTAGGTTCTTGACTATGTTGCATAAAAGAATTTAAGAACATACCAATTTAGTTAGGTCACTAAAAATAATTTATTGAAAAATGGGGGAAAAGAACAGAGCTTGATGAGAAGTCGGAGAGGACAGAAATGCGCACCAAGATTTGATATGGACTCCTCTAGGCAGAGAGAGTGAGCTTGGGCTTGTGTGGTTACCTTAAGTTATTAATTATTCCTCCCTTGCTAATATTTGGGGAGGGGCCCCAGCTGTTTGCTGTCCTGGTTGATTACCTCTCCCATCAGTTCTCCAGGGAGCCCACTGATGAAGCTCCTTGAGGATATCAGAGGTTTTTCCTTGACCCCAAATGGTATCTCGTTCCAAATAGGATTCTCATGGGGTAGTTCCAGTAGCCTCCTTGGTGGCGCTCTTTCCCTCAGGGGTTTCCAGGCGGGGTTTCAGGGTCACATGTTTCGTGGCCATGTTTTTCTGCCAGGTCTTAGACTCATCTTCCCTTTTCCTAAACTAGCCTGCCTCATATAACACATCTTTGGTCACATCAGTGAGACTTGTTTAGAGAAGGCCAGCTGAAAACAGTTTCTGGAGACTGAGCATTACATTCTCCCAAAGTGAATACACACACACACACACACACACACACACACACACACACATTGGTATAGGTAAGGTCTATTGTAAGTCAAGCCACTACAGTTAAATTATAGTATAAATCTGGTTGAGTGTTCTCCAAGGAAGCAGTAGTATCGGCAGAATTAAACTGACATGCTATTTCCTCTATCTCCACCTGATATTTACTGATTTTATTTAACTCAACTGCAGCATTATGTGTTTCCAAAGTGGAAAACAAGTAAAGAGTATATCCTATCATTTCAGAACCATTGTTGTTATCATGTTTTTCTAAAGTGTGATTTAAATTCTTTTTGGTTTGGTTTAAACATGTTTACATTTGGTGTTTCTTCTCATTCCAAAAATTCTTCATCATCTACATGGAGGCTTTTATGAACAAAGATACCTAATATTAATAGTTTATGTGTAAGGCACTTCCATACAAGGTTCACAGTAACCCTGCTAAGGTAGACATTGTCACTTCTATGGTAGAAGCTAACATTCATTGAAGGCCAAGAATGTATCAAGCATAGAGCATTAGCACTTTTAATCTTCATAGTTGTAATGTATTTCCTAGTGTTATTTATATTTTACAGGTAAAGAAATTGGGGCCCAGAGAGATTAATCAGTTGGCCCAAGTTTACTCACCTAGTATATGGCAGGATTTGATCACACTTTGTTTTTGATTCCTGAACCTGAGCAGAGGAAATTGAGAGTCAAAGAGATTGATACACCCTTCACCTTATCTTTTTGAGGCTAAATGCATTCATTTCCTGTGGTCTTTCTCTTATGGCTATTGACCCTGAAGTTTTCTTTGTTATCTTTTGCTTTCCCTAAGTAGGCCACCTTTTATGGAATCCCAAATGGAGTGAGTAATCTGATAAAACTATGATCAATGAAGCATTTAGAGAGAGGATGGCCCTGCTGTGTACATATTTTAATCTTATCAGCACTTTTTAAGTCTTGATTAACAGGTAAGCTTTAATACATGTTTCGTAATAACACTGGTGGTTGTTATAATTATCATCATTTATTGAGCACTGCTAAGTACTAGACATTGCACTAGTTCTTACATACATGCTTTTATTTAAATCTTGTAAATAAAGATCATCATTATTATTGTATTGCTTTTAATGGAAGAAAAAAATTAAAGCTCAAAGAAGCTAAGTAACTTCCCCAAGGTTAAACAGTAGCAAGTGACCCAGCAGAGATTCAGGGAAGTTCAGCAGGATTCTAAAATCCAAGATTAACTGCTACTCTAATCCTCTTATCAATATGTGATAACTCTATGCTTATGCCCCTCTATTAAGTGAAATATGCATGTAAAATTACTTAGAACAGTGCCTGGCTATTGGGGATTGAATCATGTCCCCCACAAGAGGCAGGTTCAGACCTCAAACCCTGGTCCTATGGGTGTGAACCCATTTGGAAACTTCAAAGATGGTATTAAAGTATGCCCAAACTGAATGAGGGTGAACCTTAACCCAAAATGGCTCAGAGACTTATAAGCAAAGGAAATTGGATGCAGAAAGAAAGCCATTGGGAGCAACCAAAAGCTGGAAGTCAATGGAACCTGGAAGAGAAAGGAGAAGTCACTGCCATGTA
>JAQZBX010002063.1:0-75442 GCA_029593785.1 Cabassous unicinctus
AAAGCGCAGGGGGCAGGTCGATGCTCCAGGCACCCTGCAAGGCAGGTGCTGCAGCCAATGGGGAAGCTGAAGTCCCGGGGGTGAAGGGGCTACCATGGTGGGAAAGGACCCCAGGGCCTGTTCCTGATGCGCCCCTTCAGGCAGAGTCCCAGGTGGGGACAGGGCCTGCCTCGGGAGCTCCTTGTAAAGTGTAGTGGCCTTGGGAGACTGAAGGCAGCTCGGGCCACTGGGCTGGGAGGGGGTCCAGAGGGGCCTGGGCCGAGGCTGTGGGAGTTTGACAGGACGGTGACCAGCTGGTGTGAGGGGCCGAGGGACAACCCTGCCAGGGTCACACAGCCTGCAGGATGCCCAGTGGGACTGCCGAGGGCCCCCGTGAGCCTCCCGCAGGATTGCTGGAGGGGCGGCCAGCCCAGAGCAGAGGCAGGAGAGGCAGGGTTGGCGAGGTTCTCCCCCCGCGCTTCCTTAACTCTGCTTCTGTCTTGCTTTCCCTCCCTGGCTTCAACCTCTGCCTGCTTCTGGCTCTTCCCGGGTTTCTGGTGGTGGAAAAGCTCGAGTCTTTGCGAAGCTAATGACCTGCCTCTGTGCGAAGCTTATTGGAGGCCGGACCTCGACACAGACTCTGCCTATGGCTCCTCGGCCCCCCTGCTGGCCTCCCCGGAGCCCAGCTCCGGCCCGCTGCAGGCTGCGGCCCCTGCCCACCCCCATGCCGGCGGCCCCAGCCCCATGGAGCACGCCTGAGCCACTGGGGCCTCCTTGGAAATCTCAGCCTGGGGCCCGGGGCAAGCCCACCCAGGGCTGTTGGAAACCAGCCCCCTCCCAGCCATTTCCAGCAGCCCATCCCTCAGGTCACCATCTCTTCACGACCTCCCTGGCTCCCCCAGGAGCGGGCAGGGGTGGTAGGAATTTCCGGGGCAGATCAACCCTCACCAGTGCTGGGGCAGGGAAGCCCTGTGTGGTCTGAAACAAGCTCCGTCGTGGCCGTGCCCACTCCCACCACCCCCGCCTGAGCCCCAGAGGCCCGGCACCCACGGAGCCTGGCAGGCCAGCCGTGTAGAGGGTGCCCGTCCTCGCAGCGGCTTTCTCAAAATTCTGCTGCCCTGTGCGTTCTGGCTGTTTCTGTGATGAGACTGTTGAATAAAACTGCCCCCACCCAAAAAAAAAAAAATGGGTGGTAATGAAATAAATGGAGGAAATTCTGGAATACTTCTCACTTATTCAGAATTATTGGATGGAAATTTAAAATAGGTGTTTGTATCATGTAATTCAGAATAGAAACATAGACATGTTACTTTTCATGCTAAATCACTAGGCACTATTTTTTCTCTCTAACAGAAATATCTGAATTGTCAATGAGTCAGATAAATCTGATTGAAAGTAATAAATTAAATGATTTATGCATTCAAATTGCAATTAAAATATTTCTTCATGTGTCTTTCTCTTTCATATATTGGTATACTATTGACACTTGAGATTTAGAATCAAGCCACCACCATAAATAAATTTGAAGAAATATGTAAAGAATTATCTAATACTCCCTTAAGATATAAGAGAGTTTCAATTAATGAAAAAATTAAGTTTTACTGATTTAAAAAAAAGGACCATAACATTTTTAACTGATTCTGAATTAAAATCAACTTTGTTGTAAGGTATACAAATTCTTAGTGAATTTGTTTAAAAACCATCATACAATAAGTAAATACACACTAAGTAAATAAATGTAATTCAGTTGTATGTAAAACTCCAATGAGGGAAAAATGAAGGAAGAGAGATAGTGAAATGAAAAGTAAGACTATTTCCCAAAAAATGTAAGAAGTATTAACACTGGCTTGTAAGTCGTTTCCTCACTGTGTAATTTTTTAGTGTATGGGGATTACACTTTTCATATTGTGCTGTTGAATTTTTTAAAGACTAAAATGTACAATCCTTCTCTTCAAAGAGTAGCAAGAATTATGAGAGTTGAGTATGTACATATCATATTTCTTTTCTAAAATATTATTTTCTATGTTCAACATATTATCTGATTAATATCACTTAAAAATCTTTGAGAATTACTGAAGTAAATGCTTTATATCCTGAAATTCAAACTCTAATTCCATAAGTTATTCAATATTGTGTTAGAAGTTCTACCTAGAGCTAGTAGTCTAGATAAAGAAATAAAAGGCACCCAAATAGGAAAGGAAGGAGTAAAACTTACACTATTTACTGAAGATATGATCCTATATCTAGAATCTCCTGAAAAAAATCCACAAAAAAGCTACTGGAACTAATAGACTAATTCAGCAAAGTGGTGGGATACAAGATTAATACACAAAAACCAAGAGCATTTATACATACTACTAATGTGCACTCTGTGGAGGAAATCAGAACAAAACTTCCATTTATACTAACAACTAAAACAAACAAATATTTAGGAATAAACTTAACCAATAATATAAAGGACCTGTATTCATAAAACTACAAAACATTGCTAAAGGAAACTGAAGACTTAAATAAATGGAAGTACATTCCATGTTCATGGATTAGAATATTAACTATAGTTAAAATGTCAATTCTAAGAAAACTGATTTACAGATTCAATGCAATCCCAATAAAATCCCAACAGTCTTTGTGTGAAGAAGTGGAAAAACAAATTATCAAATTTATTTGGATGGGTAAGGGCCCTGAATAGCCAAAAAGATCTTAAAATAGAAGAATGAAGTTGGAGGACTCTAATTTCCTGACTTTAAAGAATATTATCTAGCTACAATACTTCAAAGAGAATGGTAGTGTCATAAAGACAGCACATTGACCAATGGAACCAAATAAAAAACTCAGAAATAGACCCTCACATCTACATTCAAGTGATTTATGACAAGATGGTCAAGCCCCTCCTCCCCCCACCTCAGCTGGGCCAGAACTGTCTATTCAACAATTGGAGCTTGGAGAACTGGATATCCATATCCAAAAAAAGAAAAAGGACCCCAATCTCACACCTTATACAAAAATTAACTCAAAAAGGTTCAAGGACCTAAATACAAAAGAAACAATCATAAAAATCCTAGAAGAAATTGTAGGTGAACATCTTCAAGATCTTGTGGCAGGTGATAGTTTCTTAAACCTTACACCCAAAGCATGAAAAACAAAAGAAAAAAATAGATAAATGTGTCCTCGCCAAAATTAAACAATTTTGCACCTCAAAGGACTTTGTTAAAAGGGTGAAATGGAATCCAACTTAATGGGAGAAAATATTTGGCAATCCCATATCTGCTAAAAGTTTAATAGCAATGATATACAAAGAAATCATATAACTCAATAATGAAAAGACAAACTACAAAATAAAAAATGGACTAAAGACTTGAAAAGACAATTGTCTAAAAAAGAAATGCAAATGGCAAAGAAACACATGAAAAAGTATTCAATATCACTAGCAATCAGGGAAATGCAAACCAAAAGTATATTGAGATATCATTTCACACCTATTAAACTGGACACAATTAAAAGTCAGACAACTGTAAATGCTGGAGAGGATGTGAAGAGTTGGTGCACTTATTCACTCTTGGTGGGAATGTAGAATGGTACGGCCACTGTAGAGGACTATTTGGCAGTTCCTAAGGAAGTTCAATATAGACTTGACATGTGAACTGGCAATACCATTGCTAGCTATATACCCAGAAGAGCTGAGAGTGGTGACATGAACAGACACCTGTACACTGATGTTCATAGCAGCATTATTCATGATTGCCAAAAGTTGGAAACAACCGTGTTATGTCTTGTTGATAGTAGATGTAATCCGCTACAGATACATTCAAAATGTAATGATTTAAATCCATGTATAAAATACCCTCACAGTAACAATCATGCTAGTGCTTACTTAAGCACAAAAGTGGACAACATAACAGCTACATTGACATGTAAAATTAACCAGCACAACTTGATCACCCTTTAGAACAGAAAAGAATTTAGAAAAGCAAAAAAAGTTTTAAGATCATAAACTGTAGACAATTCATAGTTTTGAATTACTCCTTTCATGTAAGTGAACATATTCTACCCAAAATTGATTTAAAGATTTAATGCAATCCCCAAAAAAAATTACAATGGCATTTTTTACTGAATTGGAAAAGCTAATTATGTAATTTATGAGAAGGGCAAGGGGCCTTGAATAGCCAAAAATATATTGAATAAAACTGAAATTGGAGGAATCATACTACCTGACTTTAAAACACACTACAAAGCAACAGTCATAAAAACTGCATGGTATTGGAACAATGACAGACATACTGACCAATGGATCTGAATTGAAAGTTCTTATATAGATCCTCACATATACAGTCAGGTGATAGTCAACCAGGCCACCAAGCTCACTCAACTGCGACAGTATGGCCTCTTCAACAAACGGTGATTAGTGAACTGGATATTCATATCAAAAAGAATGAGAGAGGATTCACATCTCATGCCATATACAAAAATTAACTCAAGATGGATCAAAAACTTAAATATAAAAGCCAAGATCATAAAGTTTCCAGAGGATAATGGAGGGAAGGATCTATGAGCTCTTGTAGTAGGAAATGGTTTCATAAATTTTATACCCAAAGCATGAGCAATGAAAGAAAAAAAAAGATAAAAGGGACCTCTTCAAAAAAAAAAAAAAAGAAGGTTTGCACTTCAAAGAAGTTTACCAAGAAATTGAAAAGGATGCCTACTCAATGGGAGAAAATATTTGATAATGACTTATCCAATAAGGGCCTAATATCTTGCATATATAAAGAAATCCTACATCTCAAAAATAAAAAGACAACCCATTAAAAATGGCAAGAGATTTGAGTAGACACTTATACAAATAAGAAATACAAATGGCTAAAAAGCACATGAAAAGATGCTCAGCATAACTAGCTATTAGGGAAATGCAAGTCAAAACTATGAGATATCATCTTACACCTATTAGACTGGTGACTATTAAAAAAACAGCCAAACAAGTGTTGGAGAGGATGTGGAGGAAAGGGAACCCTGATTCATTACTGGTGGGAATATAGAATGATGCAGCCATCATGGAGGATCGTTTAGCAGTTCCTCAGGAAGCTAACTATAGATCTGCCATATGATCTGGCAATCCCACTGCCAGGGTTATTCCCTGAAAAATTGAAAGCAGGGACAAAAACAGATATATGCACACCAATGTTCATAGCAGCATCATTCATGATTGCCAAATGTGGAAGTAACCCAAGTATCCATCAACAGTTAAATGGATAAATAGTGGTATATACATACAATGGAGTATTACTCAGCTGTAAGAAGGAATGAAGTACTGACAGATGGATGTCTCTTGAAGACCTTGAGTGAAGTAAGCCAGTACCTGAAGAACAAATATTACATGGCCTCACTGATATGACCTAAGCACTTTCAGCAGACTCACAGAGCTAGATTCTGGAAGATAGGTTATCAGAAGACAGAAAGGAAGTAGAGTATGGTGAGCTGATGCTCAACATGGGTGAAACCTATGATAAGGTGAAAGTGGGTGGTTTGACAGTGGCTGTGGGTGATTGTGGTTCAGGGATGAGTGGAGTCAATGGTGCTAGAATGTGACGGTGAGTAGGGTGAGGGGGTTGGGTTGGACAATCCATGGAAATGGGAGGAGGGCTCAAGAAAGGAACAGGTAAACACTAGGGATTTGCATGTCTGTGATTTAAATTACAATGATGGGAATGTTCTTTCAGCTAATATGGTAGGGGAAGGCTACTGGTGTAGTACATCGGGGGTGGGGGATATTTGGGATAGGGCATACCTAGGGCATGCTTTATGTATTATAAATGTATTCATCCTATCATACATGTTATCTCAGTGCCTAGAGGCCCAAACAATGAACAAGAAAATATTAAATATTAAACCTGCTAGGTTTGAGAACCTAGGTTTGAGAGGCAATGCCTAATAAAAGAGAACAGACCAATATGTCAAGCCCTCAATATTAAGTCATGTAATTATGAAACCTATTCTTCAAAAATGGAAACTTAGTTGTTACCATAGGTACTGAAGGGAGGGGAGAGAAGAATAGATGGAGCATAGGGCATTTGTAGGGCATTGGAATTGTTCTGCATGATATTGCAATGGCAGATATTTTGTCAATATCTATAAAAATGTACAGTGCAAAATGTTAACAAAAATGTAAACCACTGACCATGGTTAAGAGCAATGCTTCAATGTTCGTCCATCAATTGTTAAAAAAAAAAAAAAAAAAAAAAAGTACTATTCTCACATAAGATGTTATTAATAAGGGAAAATGTGAGAAGGGGAGGGGACATGGGAGGGGTATATACAAATCCCCTATATTTGTGATGTGACTTTTCTGTAATCTAAAGTTTCTTTGAAAATAAATAGAAAAAATATAAGACACTGTAGGGACATAGGGAAGAAATTGCCACTAATTAAAAGATAGATCTTATGGTGATGAAAGACACAATGCATTTTTTTAAAGTTGTATTTTATTTTTAAACATTTCTTTATTATTTTTTGGATTTCTTTTTGAGGAGGTTTTGGATTATAGAAGGGCCACAACTGTGGCAGGGGAGTATCATTGATTTGGGGTGTCTGTGGTAGGGGGAGGTGTGGGAAGTGTGCACCTAGGGCATGTCTCTGTGGAATATGAATGTTCAAGTAGTCATGGAATATTGGCACAGTGGGTGGAGACCCACACAATAACCAAAAACACATTGAATTCTCATCCTGTGCAGTCCTGCTACATTCAATAATACAGTGGCAAAAATTCCTAGAGTACATGGGAAGTGCCTAGCAAAGGAGGACAGACCAAGGTGCTAGTCTTGTGATATTGATTCTTGTACTTATGAACCTCATTCTTCTGAAATTGAAACTTAACCTAGTATTATATATGGCCTAAGAATTACCTCCTGAAAGTCTCCTTGTTGCTCAAATGTGGCCTCTGTCTAAGCCAAACTCAGCATATAAACACATTACCTTCTTCCTAGCATAGTCCATGCCTCCTGGGGATGAGCCTCCCTGGCACAAAGGATTATTACCAAGTATTAAATTGCAATGCATTTGAAGAATGATCTTGAGCAAAAGGGGGAAATATTAAGAACAAATAGGTTTTTATCACTTAGATATTTCAAGTGAGTCAGGAGGTCATTCCAGAGGTTAAACTTATGCCTGTCTCAGGAGGATCTCACTTACTGCCACAGTAAACAGTTCATCGGACACACCCAGGACAACTAGCAAAAGGATGTTGATGGACAATTCCCATCTCAAAAAACAGACTATCCACAACTGCCTGCAAGACAAATCCAACCATCTGCCCTATGGGATCTAAGCACCCTCTCAATCAGAAGCAAAGTGGACATCATCATCCTCAAATCCTCATTTTATCTCCCACCAACCTATGTTTCCCAGTCCAACTCCGTAAGTCCACCCATTGTATTTAGTTCATATCATTGAGAAAATATAGTATTCATCCTTTTGTATCTGGCTGATTTCTTTCATTCATTGAATGAATATGCCACATCTTGTTTATCCATTCATTGCTTGGCGGACACTTAGGTTGTTTCCATCTTTTAGCAATTGTGAATAATGCCACTGTGAACACTGGTATGCAAATATCTTTTCATGTCCCAGCTTTCAGTTCATTTGAATATATGCCTAGTAGCAAGATTGATGGATCATATAGCAGTTCTATATTTAGGTTCCTGAGGAACTGCGAAATCATCTTCCACAGACTAGGCACTATTTTACACTCCTACTAACAGTGAAGGAAGAGGTCCTATTTCTCCACATTCTTTACAGCACTTGTAGTTTTCAGTGTCTTTAAATAATGGCTTTTATGTATAGTTTGCCTTGATATCTCATTGCAGTTTTGATCTTCATTTCCCTAATAGTTAGTTATGTTGAGAATCTTTTCATGTGTATTTTCTCCATTTGTATATCCACTTCAGAAAAATGTATTTTAAATTATTTTTACCCATTTTTAATTATGTTGCTTGATGTTTTGTCATTAAGTTGTATGATTTCTTTATATAACATGGAGATCAGTCCCTTATCAGATATGTGGTATCCAAAGGTTTTTTCTAATTGTGTTGGCTGTCTTTTCTCCTTCTTAAAAAATTATTTTAAATGCAGAAGTGTTTGAGTCATTCCCATCTATTTTTTTTCTTTTGTTGCTCATATTTGGGTATAAGGTCCAAGAAACCACCACCAACCACAAGATTTTGAAGATATTTCCTTATGTTTTTTTTTATTTTATTATTCTAGTTTCTGTATTTAGATCTTTGATGCATTTTGAATTAATTTTTCTATAAGATTTGAAATAGTTGTCCTCTTTCTTTTAGATATGGATATCCAGTTCTCCAAGCACCATTTCATTTTTTTAAATATTTTTTTTTAATTTTTTTAAAAAGATACTTAAATTACATAAATGTTACACCAAAAAATATAGGAATCCCATATGCCCCACCTCCCACACCTCCCACAACCTCCTGCATAAACATTTTTCATTAGTGTGGCACATCAACTGCAATGGATAAACACATCCTGTGGCTTTGCCATTAAGCATGGACCATAGTTCACATTGTAATCCACACTCTCTCCCACACAGTTCTGCATGTTATATGATGATATAAAGTGGCCAATATCTGTCATCTCAATGTCACTCAGGACAATTACCAACTCGTGAAAAAGCTACTATATTACAACTGCTTTTCCCTCTCCCTGCCCTCAGAGTTTCCAGTGGCCATCACACTATGTCTATAATAGAATACCAGTAATTCCACTCTAGTCCGTAGCTCTTCCCCCAATCCTGAGGAGTCTGGAATGGTGATGTCCACTCCCCCTCCAATTGAGAGGGGGCTTATATCCCATGGATAAGATGGATGGGATCACAATTTCTTGACCCAGCTGAGTGGGTTTAACAGGCTTATCAAAAATCACAACCATAGATGTGAGGGTCTATTTCCAAACTATTGATTTGATTCCATTGGTCAATCTATCTATATGCCAGTACTATGCTGTTTTTACCACTATAGATAGATAATATGCTTTAAAGTCTGGAAATGATAGTCATTCAAATTATTTCTTCTTTTAAAAACATTTTTGGCTATTAAGGGACTCTTATCCTTTCAGATGAATTCAATAATTGACTTTTCCAATTCTACAAAGAAGTATATTGGAATTTTTATTTGGTTTCTGTTAAATCTATAGATTATTTTGGGTAGAATTGACATTGCAATGTCATTTAGTCTTTAAACCCATAAACATGGAATATCCTTCCATTTATTTAGATCATCTTTGGTATCTTCCAGGAAAGTTTTATAGTTTTCTGACTGCAGGTCCTTTATGTCCTTGGTTAAATTTATTCCTAAATATTTGTTTCTTTTAGTCACTATTGTTACTCCTCAGATTGATTGTTAGTGGTATAGAGAAATGCTATTCATTATTGTGTATTAATTTTGTGTCCCACAATTTTGCTGAAATGGTTATGGATTTTTTTTTTTTTTCTAAGCATAGGATCTTCATCAGTGAATAGTTAAAGTTTTATTTCTTCCTTTACTATTTGGGTGACTTTTATTTCTTTACCAAGTCTAATTGCTCTAGCTAGAACTTCTAGTACTATATTGAATAACAGTGAAGAGAGTGGGCAAAAGTAACTTGTTTTCCAAACTCAGGCAGAATGCTGTCAGTTTTTTCCAATGAGTCCAATATTAGCTGTGGGTTTTTCATACATGCACTGTATTATACTGAGACAGTTTCCTCTATTCCTATATTCTGGAGTGTTTTTATCAAGGAGAGATGTTTTGTCAAATGTACATTCTACATCTGTTGAATGATCATGTGATTTTTCTTCTTCAATTTATTAATGTGGTGTATTACACTACTTAATTTTCTTATGTTGAACTCCCCTTGTATACCTCATATAAAGCTCACTTGATTGAGGTGTAAAATTTTTTTTTAATTTATTGAAGTATATCACTCATACATGAACATACATAACAAGAAAGTGTATAACAATAGTTGTGAACTTGCAAAACAAACATATATACCATCATACAAACATACAGGACTCTCATACCTTACAATACCACCAATACCTTGCATTGTTGTTAAACATTTTTCACTAATGATTAAAGAGCATCCTTAAAATATTACTACTAACTAAAGTATTTTCCCCAACTCACCCTATTATTGTTATTTTTAAAGCATTTATACATGAACATAGATAAACAGGAATGCATAATAAAAGTTGTGAACTTACAAAGCAAACATTCAAAACATCATACAGTGGTCACTTACATCAACCCTCCACCAACACCTTGCATTGTCATGAGACATTTGTTACAAATTATGAAAGAATATTGTCAAATCTTACTACTAATTATAGTACTTATCTTACATTTGGTGTATTTTTCCCCCAACCCCAAAATATTATTATTTTTAAAATATATTTTTATGACAGAAGTTGTAAACTTACAAAACAATCATGCACATGTGCAGAATTCCCAAACAACACTGCACTATCAACCACACTGTGGTGGAACATTTGTTATGGATTATGAGATAATATCATCTGATTATTACCAGATCCAGAGTGTACATCTGGTACACATTTTCCATACACACCCATTATCAACGCGGTACATTTTTGGCATAGATGAAAGAATATTACATTATTACTGTTAACCACAGTCCATATGTCACTCCAGTTGTATTTTTCCCATACTTCTCCACATTCCTACCACCCTGCAATAGTGATGTACATCTTTTCTAGCTCGCAAAGGACACCCTTGCATCTGTACCATCAACCAAAAATCTCATCCACCTCTGGGTTTACTGTGCTATTCAGGCTCTAGATTATTCTCTAATTTTCTGTCAATTGGCATGTCCATCCCTAGACTACCATTTTCAGCCACATCCCCATTTATAAACCAGCTGTTACTCACTATAATGTGTTACCATCAATTCTGAACATTTCCACACTTTTACATTAAAGTTAATTAAACTTTCTACATACATTAAATATCAGTAGTCCATATCAATCCTCCTCTTATCTCTTTTAAGAATTCACCACCTACCACCAGGTCTTGAAGATATTTTCCCACATTTTCTTCTAGAAGCCTTGTGGTTCTTGTTTTTATATTTAGGTTTTTTATTCATTTAGAGTTAATTTTTGTATAAGATGTGAGATAGGGGTCCTCTTTCCTTTTTTTGCTATGGATTTCCAGTTTTCTCAACACCAATTGTTGAATGGCCTGAGCTGGGTGGCATTGACAGGCTAGTCAAAAATCACTTGACCATAGATGTGAGGGTCTTTTTTTCAATCATCAATTCAGTTCCATTGGTCTATGTCTCTGTCTTTACATCAGTACCATGATGTTTTTACCACTGTAGCTAGGTAATATAACTTAAAGTCTGGAAAAGAGAGTCTTCAAACTTTGCTTTTACATTTTAAGATGTTTCTGGCTATTCAGGACCCCTTCCTTTCCAAATAAATTTGATAATCATGTTTTCCATTTATTTAAGAAATGCTGGTGGAATTTTTATCGGGGTTGCATTGAATTTGTACATCAATTTGAGTAGTATTGATGTCTTAATGATATTTAGTCTTCCAATCCGTGAGCACGGAATGTTCTTCCAATTACTTAGGTCTTTTTAAAATTTCTTTTAACAATGAGTTATAGTTCTCTGAATACAAGTGCTTTACATCATTGGTTAAGTTTATTCCTGAATATTTGGGCTTTATCTGTCATATTTTACTTTCATCACTCTTTTGACAATTTTAGTTACTTTTATTGATATAATCTTCATTTCTAGACTCTCTTGCAGGCCTCTCTCTCCTGTCTTTTCTTTTCAGGCTGTAGCACACCCTTTATATTTCCTGCAAAGCAGGTCTCCTGGTTACAAACTCTCTCAGTTTCTGTTTCTCTGTGAATATTCTAAACTCACCCTCATTTTTGAAAGGCAATCTTGCTTGATATAAGATTCTTGGCTGGAAATTTTTGTCTTGCAGTATTTTAAATATATCATACCACTGTCTTCTTGCCTCCATGGTTTCTGGTGAAAAATCAGCACTTAATCTTATTGGGTATCTCTTATATGGTATGCATTGCTTTTCTTTTGCTGCTCTCAGAATTCTCTCTGTCTTTGGCTTTTGACATTCTGATTAGTATGTGTCTTGGAGATGGTTTATTTGGATTTTTTCAGATGGGAGTTCATCACGTTTCTTGGACATGGATATCTATGTCCTTCAAAAGGGTTAGGAAATTTTCTACCATTATTTCTTCAAATATTCCTTCTACCCCTTTTGCCTTTTCTCCTTATAGGACACCCATGACACATATGTTTGCACATATATTGTTCCTGTTTAGTTCCCTGAGACCTTGTTCAAGTTTTTCAAATATTTTATTCAACTGTTCTTTTATATGTTCACTTTCAGAGGCCATTTCTTCAAGCTCACCAATCCTTTCTTCTGCCTCCTCAAATCTGCTATAATATGATTCCAGTGTATTTTTAATTTCATTTATTGCACCTTTCAATCCCTTAAGATCTCCTATTTTTCTATGTATGCTTTCAAATTCTTCTTTCTGCTCATCAGTGTCCTCTTAATATCCTTAATTTCTTTAGCCATATCATTGAATTTATTAAGGAGATTTGTTTGAACATCTGTGATTAGTTGTCTCAACTCCTTTATGTCATCTTGAGACTTATCTTGTTCCTTTAACTGGACCATATCTTCTTGTTTCTTGGTATGGAGTGTAATTTTTTGTTGGTGTCTTGGCATCCGGTTTACTAGAGTATTAATTCTGGGTGCAGTTTTTCTCTTTAGTTTGAGGCTTTCTTGCTATTTCTCCCTTGCTGGTTGTGGAGTAGGAGCCAAGGATGTAGTTGGTACTATAAGCTGTTGAGGCTCAAACTGCTCTCATTGCCCCAAGGACCAATGAAGCTTCTCCCAACTTTTTCCTTTGCCAGGGGTAAGAACAGAGCCACAGCTGTGTGGAATAACCCAACTCATGCAGGCCTAGACTGTAGTTGCCCAGGGAGACTGATGATGCTTCACACCCCTTTCTTCCCTGCCTGGGGTGGGAATGGAGCTGCAGGTTTGGGCAGCAATCTATGCAGTGCAGGTCCAAGATGACTGCAGTTGCCCCAGTAGACTTCTGATTATTCAGTATGTGGCAGCTAAATGTACCTGCAATTACCTGGATAGGCTGGTGCAGGGCCTGCCAGCTTCCTCCCTTCTCAAGATAGGGTTGAAGGCTATGTTAGGGCTGCAGGCCAATCAGGGTGGAAGAAACCAGTCTTTACCATCACTGTGATTTTTAGTTAGCCTGGCCTCCTCTCATACTGGGGGTGGAGTCAAAATGGCAGCTACCAACTTCCTTATGACTTGGACAGGTTCAAACTTTAGCTGTTCTTAAGGTTATACATCAGCCAGCCAAACTTGCTAATCAGTAGGTGAAATCAGTAGCCAAATGTCTCTTCCTCCCTTGTTTTTGGGAAATGGAGCTTCCAATTCCTGCCACAGAATAGCTCCTGGGGTGGCTTGTGCTGCCAAAGTAGGGTGAACACTGGCCTTCCCCACATGGCCTGTAATTTCCCGGAGAGGCTGGTGCAGCTCCCATCAGCTTCCTCCCTGCCCGAGGTTGGCCTGGGGCTTAGGCTAGAGCAGCAGTCTGATCTAGATGTAGAGAAGCCAGTCCCTACCAGCACTGTGATTTTCAGTCAGTCCTGCTTCCCCTCGTGTAGGTGTGGAGTTAAGGTGCTGGGTCAGGCCTCTTTTTGACTTGGGCAGGTTCAAACTCAAGCTGTTCTTAGGATTATACTTTAGCCTGCCGAATTTACTAATCAGTAGCTGAAGTCAGTGCCGAATCATCTCTTCCTCCCCCATTTTTGGGAAGTTGAACTCCCAATTCTAGCTGCAGAACAGCTCCTGAGGCGGCTTGTGCCTCCAGTGGAGGATGGGCACTGGCCTCCATGGCTTGGAGGCCTCTACTTCCGAATTGTCTCTGCAGATGGGCAGTCTCCTCCTTCCACTCTTTCAAGAATGTTGAGGGATGCACTTCTGGTCTCCCGGAGTCCCCAAACAAGTGGTCAAGATAGTTCTGAGTGAATACCAACTGCCCCATGGCAGATGACTCTGGAGCTCTTTACTCTGTCACCATCTTGCTAGTTGTCCCCTGTGGTGTATAATTTTTTAATATGTTTTGGTATTTGGTTATTAAGTATTTTGTTGAAGATATTTTCATAGATATTCATTAAACAAGTTGGGGTGTAATTTTCTTTTTTCATTATGCCTTTATTTGGCTTTGGAATTAGGGTGATTTTAGCATTTAGAATGAGTTTGTTACCATTCCTTCATTTTTTTTTTAAAGATTTTGACCAAGATTGGCTTTAGATTTTTTTTAAATGATTGGGTAAATTAATCTGTGAAATCATCTGGTCCTGGAGTTTTCATTTTGTGGAGGTTTTTGATGATGGTTTCAATCTCTAATTGCAATTGGTTTATTGAGGATCAGTGTGGCTTGTTCGTGTCTTTCCAGAAATTTACCCATTTCTTCAATGTTGTCTAGTTTGTTGGTACACATTTGTTCAGAGTATCCACTTATGATATATTTTATTTCTATGGGATCAGTGGTAATGTCACTTGACTCATTTCTGATTTTATTTGAATATTCTCTTTTTTCTTTGTTTATCTATGTAAGGGTTTATCAATTTTGTTAATTTTCTCAAAGAGCCAACTTTTAGTTCTGCTTTGTTTCTCTATTTTATTTATTCTCCATTTTATTTATTTCTGTTATAACCTTTATTATTTTTCTTTCTGCTTACTTTTTGAGTGGTTCACTGTTCTAGTTCTTGTTTCTCCATATGTGCAGTTAGGTCTTTGATTTTAGCTCTTTATTCTTTTTTAA
Organism: Cabassous unicinctus; assembly: GCA_029593785.1. NCBI lineage: Eukaryota > Metazoa > Chordata > Mammalia > Cingulata > Chlamyphoridae > Cabassous > Cabassous unicinctus. The sequence continues at coordinate 14,877 of JAQZBX010002063.1, forward strand.
TATAAGCATCAAGGGCTATAAATTTCCCTCTCAGCAATGCTTTTCCTTTATCCCATAAGTTTTGTTATGTTGTGCTTTTGTTTTCATTTGTTTTGAGGTATTGACTGATTTCTCTTTCAATTTCTTTGATCCAATGATTAATGTCTTGTTTAATCTTCATATATTTGTGAAAATTCTCTTTTTCAACCAATTATTAAATTTTAAGTGTATTCCATTATGATCAGAGAAAGTGTTTAGTATAATTTCAATGTTTTTAAATTTATTGAGATCTCACCTATCTTCCAGCACATGGTCTAAACTGGAGAAAGATCCATAAGCACTTGAAAACAATATATATCCTGATCTTTGGGGGGTAATGCTCTCCCTATATATGTCTATTGCATCTAGTTCATTTTTCATATGATTGAAGCTCTTGGTTTTCTTATTTATGCTCTGTCCAGATGTTCTATCTAATGCTGAGAATGGACTGTTGAAGTATCCAGCTATTATTGTGGAGTCATCTATTCCTCCCTTTATTTTTTGCCAGTGTGTACCTCGTGTATTTTTGGGCACCTATTTAGGTGCATATATATTTATTATTGTTATTTCCTCTGGATGAACTGTCCCTTTTATTAATATATAGCCACCTTTTTCATCTCTTATAGGAGTTTTGCATTTGAAATCTATTTTATCCAATACTAGTACCATTGTGTAGTTTTTAAATTGCTATTTGTGTGGAATATCTTTTTCTAACCTTTCACTTTCAGCCTGACTGTGCCCTTGCATCTAAGGTGCATCTCGTATAGACCACAAAGAGATGACTTTTTTTAAAAATCCGTTCTATCAGTCTATGTCTTTTAATTCAAGAATTCAATCCATTAATGTTCAGTGTTACTACAGTAAATGCATTACTTACTTCATCCATTTTATCCCTTGGCTTTTGGTTGTCATATCTTACTATTTATTTTTAATTCTTTCAGTTTCTTTTTTATGGTCTTCATTTCTACACTCTTCTCCTTGCCCTTGTCTTTTCCTTTCACGCTCTAATGCACCCTTTAAAATCTCTTGTAGATCTGGTCTCTTGGTAATATACTCTGTTTTTGTTCATCTGTAAAGACTTTAAACTTGTCTTCATTTCTGAAGGATAGTTTTGCCACATAAAGATTTCTTGTCTGGCAGTTTCTTTCTTTCAGTACCTTCAATATATCATAGCACTGCCTTCTCGCCTCCATGGTTTCTGATGAGATACCATAACTTAAACTTATCGTGGCTCCCTTATAAGGATACTTTTTCCCCCTTGTGCTCTCAAAATCCTCTATATATCTTTGGTCTTTGACATCTGAATAGTAGATATCTCGGAGTGGGTCTATTTGGATTTATTCTGTTTGGGGTAACGTTGTCCTTCTAGAACATTTATATTCATGTCTCCTGTAAGGTTTAGAATATTTTCAGTCAGTATTTCCTCAAATATTCTAACTCTTTTCCTTTCTATTCCAGATCTGGGAAACTTATAACACTTATGTTTCTGCATTTTGTGTTTTTATTCAACCCTGACACGATGTTCAACTTTTTTGCATCCTTTTCTGTCTTTTCTCCTATCTTTCCAAGTTCAAATGTTCTGTCTTCAAATTCACTTCTTCATTATTTTAACACATCAAATCTGCTGTTATATGCCTCTAGTGTATTTTTACTCTCCTCCATTGTGACTTTCATTCCTATAAGCTCTGTTACTTTTTTGCAGGCTTCCAAATTGTTCTTTATGCTCTCATAATTTTATCTTAATATTCTTTATCTATTTAGTGATATTTTTCTTCATATACTTAAATTGATTAAGGAGGTTTGTGTGAACATCATTTATTAGTTGTCTTCAATCTTGTATGTCATCTGGATTCTTGGTTTGTTCCTTTGGCTGGGCCATATCTTCCTATTTCTTAATATGGGTTATCTTTTATTGATATCTAAGCATCTGATTATGTTGTTGATTTGGCTCTGTTGATCAATTTCTCTCTATTGCCTAGTAGTTATATTTCACAGCTCTTCCTTGATTTTTAGTTCAACATTTTCTAAAGCTTTAAAACTGCCTTATTTGAGTAATCAAAACAGGGGGCAGGGAGCCACTAGTGGGGCCCAACTATGTCTACCAAGCCTGTCTTCTTCACTTGCCCAGCTGGCCAGCAGATGGTGGTCCTCAGTAAACCCTTCCATGGAGATGAATCCTTCAATTTCCACTAGCTCTTCTGAACCAACAATTTATAGTAGTTACATTCACTGAAGAGAAACCAGTCAGCCCTCTGTCACACCCTCCCTCTTCCCAGGGATGAACCTGTCCTTTCCCCTCTCTGTTGACCACTCAGCCTCATATTTTACCAAGCCTATTTGCCTTGGGGTGGGGGGTGGATGAATGGAATTCCCAGCTGCAGGCATATCAACTCATGGTTTACCTTTGGACTATCCATCTTTTGTCCTCAGTGCCCTCCCAGGTGATGCATGCAGCACTTTCCTGGTCTGCAGAACTCCAAATGGCTCTCTCAGAATACTTCCATGCCTCCTCCCCTATTTTGCAAAGTAGCCATGCCCTATCTGAGCTACTCTGACATCACCTTGGATCACACTATGAGCAATAAAATATTTTTAATTAAGGTATGTACATTGACTTTTAAGATATGATGCTATGATGCACTTAATGCAGTAGAATGTAAACAAAAGCTTTATATATCTAGAAAAGAAAAAAAAATCATGTGACTCAAGTTATTGCTATATTCACTGTAAGTGTGGCCTGGATCTGAGCCTGAAATATCTCAGAAATATGCCTATATATGGCAAGTTTATTCTCTATTTTTGCTTACTGTGCTATGTATTTTCTTTGACATATGGCAGTGTTATTTTAATGTATATTAATTTTGATGTCTTTATTTATTCATATACTTATGATTGTTTTTTCAAATCTCAAGTTTCAGCCATTATTTCTTCAAATATTCTTTTCATGCCTTGCTCTCTCTTCTTCTGGTACTCTATTAATTCATACCTTAGTTAACTTGATAGTCTTCCACACGTCCCCTACACTCTGTTCATTTTTTCTTCCTATTTTTTTTCTGTCTTTCAGACAGGATAATTTCAATTATCCTATCTTCAAGTTTATTGCTTCTTTATTCTGACTGCCCAAACATGCTTTTAGGCCAGGTTCATCTGGAAGTTAAACCATGCCTCAGCTAAGGTTCAAATCTGTCCATGTCTCTTGTTCCGCTGAGCCTAATGGGTACCTTCGGAAATAGTCTTCAAAAGTCTGTACTCAAATGCTCAAGAGATAAACAGAACTATATAAGCATGTTTACATAATGGTTACTAACATACCACTGCATCAGCCAAGATAAACTGAACTCCAAAAAATACAGAAGTGATAAGTAAATGCTCATTATGCAGAAGAAGGTGATTGACAGAGAGACAATATTTCAGTCATCATGTTACTCAGTCTACTTGTCTGAAGAAAATATAAGGGTTTTGCCATTGGCTATGTGTGTTTATTTCAACTATCTGGTGCACAACTGAAAAAATTTCTGTAATACTGCCTGGTAGGAGATTTCAAGCCTCTTTAAAAATTATTCCATATAAAACTCCATTCACAAATAGATGGCAAGATTTAAAACAAAAAACACCGTTTAACAACCATTTCAAAAAGTAAGAATCCATAGAGAAGATTAAAATATACTTGGAGATAAAGGGAAACAAAAAAAAATAAGATACTAAAACAAATGGGATTAAGCAAAAGATGTGCTCAGAGGTTAATTTCAAATAAATATCCAAAATTCACATTCTTCAGAACTGGCAAAAGGAGAGAAAACTCATTCCAAACTTGCAGAAGAAAGGAAATGATAAAAATTGGACTGGATATAAAGCAAATAGAGATCAGGAAAACAATAATAGAAAGAATTAACAAATTCAAACACTTATTCTTTGTAAATATAAAAAAATATTGATCATTTTTTAGTTAGAATGGCCATGAAAATAAGGTAGGAGACTGTAATTCCCAAAGTCAGAAATGAATGGAAGATTAATGACCTTACAGAAAAAATGAGGATTTTAAGAAAACACAACAAAGCACAGTATACCAACAAAATAGAAAACCTACATGAAATAAACAAATTCCTAGTAACACACAAGCTTCCAAAACTTACTCAAAAAGAAATAGAAAAGAGTCAACTATAGTCCATGGTTAGTAGCAATGCCTCAATATATGTAGCACATCAATTGTCACAAATATACCACATTAATGAAAGATCTTATTGTTGGAAACTGTGGGAAGGGAGAGGATGGGGATATAGGAATCCCCCTATATTTTTGATGTAATATTTATGTAATCTAAAAATTTTTAAAAAATAAAAAACAGAAAATAAATAAATAAAAAATATGAATACCAAGAAAAGGGATTGAATCATAAGTCAAAAACCTGATTCAAGAATAGGTTAGGGAGACATCAATAAAAAAAGGTAGACTTGGGTCCTCCAAAAGCCTGTTCCTCCTCTGAAACACTGAAATTATAAGCAAAACCTTTCAGAATCAACTTTAATGGAAATCAAGAAAATAGTCAAAGATTTAAATCAACCAAGCAAATATTTTTAAAAAGTTCACTAATAGTTGCCCAGAGAGGCTGAGGGTGCACTCTCTCTCGTCCTGCCCTGTCAGGGTGGGGATGTAATCAGAGATGTGTCCAACAGCCTAGTCCCAGCAGGCTGAAAGCTGCTGCAGTTGCCTGGAGAGGCTGAGGGTCATTGTCCCTTCTGCCTTGTCAGGGGCAGGGATGGAACCACAGGGGAGTCCAACAATATAGTCCATGTGGGCTGAAAGCACTTGCAGTTGCCCAGGTGGGGCTTGAGGAAACACTGCCCCCTTTTTATCCAACTGGGGGCAGAGATGTATCCAAAAGTTTGGCCACCAATCTAGTCTGTGCTGGCCAAAAGTGACTGTTGTTGCCCAGAGAGGTTGTGGGTACATTATACTTCCTCCTGCTCTGCCAGGGTAAAAACGGAGTGAGAGATGTGTCCAAAAATCAAGTCCTTGTGAGATGAAAGCATCTGCAGCTGTCCAGAGAATCTGGGAAAACCACATTCCCCTCCTGTACTATTGGGATTAGGGATGGAGTCACAAATAGACAATACTAATACATAGTGTTAATAATAGGGAGTGTAGAGAAAAATATACAAAGTATATGCTATGGGCCATAGTTAGTGGCAATAGTCGGATCATGTTCTTTCATAATCTGTAATGAATATTCTACAACAATATAAGGTGTTGTGGAGGGATGATGTTTGGGAATTCGGCACATTATGCAGGATTGTTTTGTAAGTGCACAACTTCATTATCTATCTATCTATCTATCATCTATCTATCTATCTATCTATCTACCTATCTATCTATATCTCACTTAAATATTATAAGAGACCATTGTGGCATTTTAAGTTATCCTCATCCTATCCACCTCCCCAGTGTGGCAGTGGCCTTGAAAATTACATCCCAAATTTTCACTGTCTTAACCTGATTTGAGGGCGCAGAATGAGTTGTGCTATCAAAGAATTGTGCTGGTTTGTTTTGAGCTATCTGGGGGTTCACCAAAGGTCTCAGGCAAGATGCTTGCCTTTGTTTTGCCTAACTCATATCTCTTATGGTGTGGAAGAGTGGCTAAGCAGAGGGCATCCCTCAGAAATATTGATAGACAAGTGAACAAGCCACTGCTGAAAGGGACAAACTATCACAGTTAGGAGAAATGATGAATACTCATAAAGCCTGGAGAGAAAACCTGAGGAGTTACTTTGGGTAATAAGGACTTTTGGAAGCTTCATTGTATTACAGAAAATGTAAAAAGAAACACATATGTCCAAAGCTAGAGGCATGCTCCAATAATATGTAAGAAAAGCATAAGCTTTCTCTTCTGATAGATCTTTAGTTTTAGCTCTTATTTATATCTTTGATTAATTTGAGATAAATTTTGTTTATAAGATTATATGCCTAGAAAAATCTAACATCCTTTCTTGAATGTGGATATGCAAGTTTTCCAGCAACATTTCTTGAAAAGTACATTCATTCTTTTCCCTTTGGATATTGTTAGTAACTTTGTTGAAAATAAGTTGACCAGAGATGCACATGTTGATTTCTGGACTCTTAACTCTACCCCATTGGCATATATGTATATCTTCTTTCTATTTGGATTACTGTACCTTATGGCAAGTTTTGTATTTAGAAAGTGTGAGTTCACTAACTTCAAGGTTTTTTTTCCATGATATTATAAAGGAAAAAATTATTCTTACTGTCTTTGCTGATTTGCAATCATTGGGGCACACTTTCAACACTTAGCCAGTCTGTTTACAACTATATCTTTGCCTTCACTCCCTGCATGCATTGAACCAAAAATCCTTTATCATTGATTAATTGATAGGTTGAATTATGTCTCCAAAACATATGTTCAATTGCTAACCCTCTTCAAGTTCTGTGAATGTAATCATATTTGAGATAGGGTATTGAAGATGTGATGTTGATGCCAAACTGAAATAGGGAGGACACTAATTGAATAGGATTGTTGGACTTATAAGAAGAGGGAATTTGTATTCAGACACAGGCAGATAGAAGACCTTACATTATCATGAAGACAGAGATTAAAGTGCTGCAACTTCAATCCAAGGAACAAAAAACGTTGACTGAAAACCACTGCAAAGAAGGAAAGAGTAAGATTTCTGAGGGAGCATGGCCCTGTTAACAGTTTGATTTTGGACTTCTAGCCTCCATTGCTGTGAGACAATACATTTTGTTATTTTAAGCCACCAACTCTTTGATACACCTTAATGGTAGCTCCAGGTAACCAAGAGATTTGGTGGGAAGTGGAAGTTTAGAGGTACATGAATACCTTACAATGACTGTTGAGGACTCAAAAGGAAATGAAGAGAGAAAGTATCTATAATCTAGGAGAATACATAGATCATCATAAGCAGAATATTGCTAAAAATATTACTGTTAAAGGTGCTTCTGGTAAGGCTTCTTATGGACACTAGAAACAAGTTACTCTACACTGAAGGAAAGATTATCCTTATTATAAAGTGGAGGCAAGCATGGCTGCATTATGTTTTGCTGGGTAGAATGCAGAACTTGTAAAGCATGGATATGCATGCTAAGATGAGGAGATTTCCAAGTAAAATAGGGAGTGCTCTGGTTTCTTCATGCTGCTTGTAGTAAGGTGTGAGAGAAAACAGATGTAAAAGAAAGAACTTCTAATCAAATATGAACCAGCACTCCATGATTTAGAATATTCTAAAGCTATTCAGATAATATAATTTGGAGAGGCTGGGTCATAGGTGAATAGGCAAGAATTTTATTAAATATTAACTGTGTGATTCATGGATCGAATAAAGCATCTCAGGAGAAGCCAGGAACAAAGATGCTATTATCCAGGAATGATCTGTGGGGAACACTCTTGTCTGATAACTTGGATTCCCATAAATTGCAAAGACTGAAAAGTTTTTGAGAATTGTAGACCAGCAGATACACTGCCAACTAGGACTGAGAGAGAGAGAGACAGGAAGAAATGAAGGAACAGTGACTCCAAACGCAGGGTCACGGCTGCAGGAGTCTGAGACAAAGGGACCACCTCAGGCTGGGACAGTGGGTAACCACCCCTGGTAGGTGATGAGGACAGAGCATTGAGCCACAGAGGATTATTCCCAGACACTGAAATCTAAAGGAATTTGCTCTGCTGGTTTTCTGATTTACTTGGTATCTGTGAACTCTTTTTCCCTCCAATTTTTCCCTTTAGGAAAGGGCATGTTTTACTATGCTTGTTCCACCATTGTATTTTGTAAGCAGATTTTTTTTTTTTCTGGATTTAACAAGCCCACTAATGTACAGGAATTTTGCCTCTTGATGAATGTTATATACTTTGGAATAATATTCTCTAACCATGCAGAAAACCTGGTGGATATTTAACAGGGATCACATTGCTTCTTGTATCAATTTGGGAAGGACTGGCCATTTACTATGGTGAGTCTCCCAATTAATGAACATGCTAGGACTCTCCATTAATTTACATATTTAATTAATTTCATCAGTGTTTTGTAGTTTTCAGTATATTATTCCTGTATATATTTTGGACATGTTTTGTTTTAAAATTCAGATGGAGAAAGAAATGGACAGCAATCAAAAACTGGAAGTCAGTGGAACCCAGTGGAGAAAGAAGACACCACCATGTACATGGCCATGTAACAAAATTATTGCTTGTGAAATTGCTGACATTATTTCATTTATCCATATGCTAACATTATTCATTGTTACTATTATGAATTTAAACAAAAATTATATTTTATATCAACTAATAAAGAATAAAATATTTTTTTACCTGTATTTATTACTTCTATGATGCTGTTCCTTTACTTTTGCTAATCGAATGTTCTGGTCTATATAATTTTCCAGCTACATGAAAAACTTATTTTAATGTTTTTAATAGTTAGAATAAAACTATTTTAACAGTAGATCTGTTGGTGATTAACTATCCCAGGTTTTGTTTACCTGATAATGTATTAAATACTTCTCCAATTTTCAAAGTTTATATCACTGGATAGAGAATTATGGGATGCATTTTTTTAAAGAAAATACTTTTAACATTTCATTACAGTATCTTCTTACTTACTTGGTGTACTAGTTAGAGTTAATCAGAGAAACAAATTCAATATGATATATTACAAATGCAAATATTAAAATATTTATTACAGGAATTTGCTCACCCAATTCTGGAACTTGGCATGTATGAATTCCACAGGGCAGACCACATGTTGAAAATGCAGTGAAAGTACTGCTGAACTCCGCAGAAGTGGGCTTACTAAAGTAGAGATAAAAATTCTTCTTTCTGACTTCTGAAATCCTCAGTTTTTGCTTTAAGGCATCCAACTGATTGGATGAGGAGATTGGTGAAGGTAATTTCCTTTGTTGGTTGTATATGTAATCAGCTCTAGATACAATAAACTGAAAAATGATTTAAATCTAAGAACTACACTAACAGAAACAAGCAGCCCAGTGCTTGCTTCACAAAACAATAGACACTGTAACCTAGACAAGCTGATGCATGAAATTATCCATTGCAGTCCATGGATATCTTCTTGGTACCCTCCTTATTCTGAACTTAATCTCTATATAAACACAGTAATAGTTATACTCTTACCTAACCTAGTTCAAATGTAATGTGTACAACCAGAAACAAACTATTTCCCTAGAAAAAGATGCAAGTTCTTTAGTGATATTCAATCTTATCCTTGATATGCTTCAACTTACATACCATGATATAAAGTTATTAAAACATATGTTATATGGCAAGGGCATAAGAGAAGGAATAAAACAAAGAAATTTGCTTTATGTATATATACAAACATATTCACAACAAAAGAAGGGAAAAATGCTCACAATCATTATAGTCCTCATTTTTGCAACTCACTAAGTATTTGTAAGTGCAGTCAGATCAAACTTCACCTTAAAAGGGATATCTTCACATGCCCCACGTTATTAGATGCCTATAAATTTCACTAAAGTAGAAGGTTCCTGATTTTTTGTTAGATTTATCTCTTACCCCCAAATGACTTAACAAATAAAAGAGTAATGGGTACTTCTTGCTCACTAGGTTCAGTGAGCACAATGTTATCAATATAATGGACACTGTGGTGTCTTGTGGAAGGGAAAGATGACCAAGGTCTTCGCATACTAGATTATACCATGGGGCTTGAGAGTTAATATACCTCTGCAGAAAATGATGGAAGTATATTGCTGGCCTTGACAGCTGAAATAAGACTGTTTCTATTGATCTTTATTAACAGGTATTGAGAAAAAGCATTTGCCAGCTCAAAACATTCATACCAGGGTACCTAGGAATGTCCTGATTGTCTCAAGCAATGATATCACACCTGGAACAGCAACTGTGATTGAAGTCATCACCTGATTAAGTTTATGATATTCCACTGTAATCCTACAAGACCCCTTTGTTTTATATGCAGGTCAAGTAGGGGAATTGAATGGGAATATGGTGGGAATCACCACCCCTGCATTCATCAAGTCCTTCATGGGGATACTGCCATCTGCAATCCCTCCAGGAATGTGGCATTTTTTTTGGTTAAATATGTTGTTTGTTACAGGCTTTCCTACCATAATAGCTCACACTCCACAGATCAGAGAATCACTGTGGGGATTCTACCAGTTGCTGAGAATGCCTATTCCAAATATACATTTTGGAATGGGGGATATAACCAAAGAATGGGTACAGGGACCCACTGGAACCACTTGAGAGAGACTTGATCTAAAATTCTAATGATCACCTAATGCCCATCAGCTCCTACCCTGACTGTTGGACTGTAGTAATATTTTGGATCTTCAAGATTTAAAGTCAATTCAGAGCCAGTGTTTATTATAATACCCAAAATGTCTGAGCATTTCCATTTCCCCAATGCACAGACACCCTAGTAAAAAGCCATAAGTACCTATAGGAAGGGCAGAAGATAAATTATATAAATCCTTCATTCCAAGGACTCTGGGTCTGTAAACTTTGTCAAGTATGGAAATTGATTGAGGGGTCATGGCTTTTAGTGTGTGTGATTAAAGTTAGACTTTTATTTACTTGAATTAGAATATTTCTGCATACATACATCAAATAGGAAATTATTATATGGCCTACCTATTTTACTTCTAGGTTCCCTATGATCAACAAGTCAATGCCATAGGTGTCTACAAGACAGACTATTCTGATTTCCACACTGACTCTACCCTCCATTATGGCAGACAAGCCCATCTTTCATTTGGTGATAAATGCCCACAATTTTCTCCTGACAACACAGGATTTAGTGATTCCCATTGGTCTGAAGAATCCAAGTTCATGGCAGATGTTCCAACAGTAATATCTAATCTGCAAAGATAGGCAACCAGAGCTCTTCAGGGTATAAGGAGATTCTCTAACAAATTTATTCCTTACAGTATTGATGAAATGTTAGGTAAAGAAAGTTAAGGAGATACAGGTTAATTAAAGAAGGTAAAGGGAGTCATCTCATTTCTTTCTTTGATGATTCTCCCAACACAGAAAAGCCCAGGAGCGGATGCTTTCAAAGTGGAATTTTATCAAACAGTCAAATAAGAATTAATACTTATCCTGCTCAAACTCTTCCAAAAAACTGAATAAGAGGAAACACTGACTAACTCATTCTATGAAGCCAAAGCATATATTCATATTTCCCATGGTTATTATTTATATACTAGATATTAATATTACATAACACTATTTTTTTACTGTGCATAAATTTACATTCCTCATACCAATACCAGATAAAGATACCAAAATAAAACTACTGATCAAAGCACCTTATGAAAATAACTGCAAAAATACTAAAAATACTACCAAACTGAATCCAATAGCATATAAAAAGAATAACACATTGTGATCAAATTTGATTCATCACAAGTATGTAAGGGTCGTTTCACATAAGGTCATCAATAAATGTAATAAACTACAATAAAACCACAAAGGGGGAAAAAAGGATCATCTCAATTGATGCAGAAAAGGCATTTGACAAAATCCATCAACCCTTCTTGATAAAAACACATAGTAAACAAGGAATAGAAGGAGACTTCCTCCACATGTTAAAAGACATCTATGAAAAACCCACAGCTAACAACATACTCTATGTTGAAAGAATAAAATCTTTCCCTCTAAGATCATCAACAAGACAATGATACACACTGCCACCACTGTTGTTCAACACTGCCTGGAAGTTTAGCCAGAGAAATTAGGCAAGAAAAACAAATAAAAGGCAACAAAATTGGAAAGGAGAAAATAACACTTTCCATATTTGCAGATGACATAACCCAATATACAGAAAATTTTGAAAAATACAAAAAAAGCAATGGGAACTAATATATGAAATCAGCTAAGTGGCAGGGTACAAGATCAACAACAAAATTCAGTAGTGTTTCTATACACTACTAATTAATAATCAGAAAAAGAAACCAAGATAAACTCCATTCACAATAGCAACTAATGAATTTAATATCTATGAACAAATTGAACCAAGAATTTAAAGGACTTGTCCACACAAAATTACAAAACATTACTACAAAAATCAAGAGAGACTTAAATAAATGGAATGACATTCTAGTTCAAGGATTAGAAGACTATATATTCTTTGATTTGTTTTTCCCTAACGGCTAATGTTGCTGAGCATCTTTTCACGTGCTATCTAGACATTTGTATATCTTCCTTGGAAAAATGTCTGTTCAAGTCTTTTGTCCCTTTTTTCATGCACTCATGTGTCTTTTTACTGTTGAACTGTGGAATTTCTTTCTATATTCTGAATATTAAACCTTTATTCAATATGTGGTTTCTAAATATTTTCTCCCATTGCGTAGGTTTTTTCCATTCAGGGTAAAATCCTTTGAAGTGAAAAGTTTTTAAGCTTGAGGATGTCCCATTTATCTTTTTTTTCTTTTTAATTTTTGCTTGTGCTTTGAGTATAAAGGTGAATAAAATTGCCTAACAAAAGATCCTGAAGTTGATTTCCTGTGTTTTCTTCTACAAGCTATATAATTCTGATTCTTATATTTAGGTCTTTGTTCCATTCTGATTTGATTGCTGTAAATGGTGGGAAATAGGGAACCACCTTCATTCATTTGTACATGGACATCGAGTTTTCTCAAGACTATTTTTTGGAGAAACTATTATATCCCCATTGAGTGGACCATACATTGGCCATAAATATGAGGGTTGACCTCTGAACTCTCAATTCAATTTCAATGGTCAGTATGTCTCTCCTTATTCCAGTCCCATGCTGTTCTCATTACTATGGCTGTGTAATAATTTTTAAGATTGGGAAGTACAAGTCAAGCAATTTCATTTTTCTTTTTCAAGATGGTTTTGATTATTAAGGAACCTTACCCTTCCAAACATATTTGATGCCTGGCTTTTGCATTTCAGCAAAGAGGAATTTCTATTGGGATTGCATTGAATCTATAAATCATTTTAGGTGAATTGTTTAAAAATGTTCCAGGGTTGAATGTGATGTCCTATCAAGAGCTAGCTACTTTTCTTTAATATAGGAATTATTAAGTATAATTTTATTTCTATTAGCAAAACCTATATATTTATCATAACACAAAAGGACAAGTATTAAAACAAAATTGGTTATTTCTCAAATTGACCTTTCTGATTTAAGTGTGTGAAAATATTCTGGATAAATAAATTCAGTTACACAAAAATCTTGATAAAAAAGAAAACAATATATTGTCATGCCTAAACTACAAGGTCTATGAAAATAAATCAATTCTAAATTTCTTTAAATTTTATTCCGGTGTGAACAAAGCTCATTATGAAAGAACCAGATGTTATAATAATAAGGACATGGTGGATATAAAACAGTATATGTCATGTAATGTACTTTTATTTACGTTACATATACAAAAAATTTGGATTCAGCATTTTGTCAGTGATTTGGGACAAGGGTCTGTTCAATTAAAGAACAGGATGCAAAGAAATCTTTCTAGCTAGGGACTTTGAATTTATTTCTGCCTTACAAAGCTGAGCAATGTACTCAAGTCCTGAAATCTCATTCAATGAGTCTAATACCTCTAAGGACAAAAAGAAATAATGAATAAAATGACCTCCTAATTTTATTAGGCTTTGCTAAGGAAACCTCACAAATATTAGCAAGCTCTAATCAAATTAATCCTACCAGCAACATTAGTTTTAGATATGTCCATTGTGCTCTCCAGCACTTTACAGAAAATAAAATGGAAGTAGGGAACTGATATATTCTTTTACAATGGCTTTTAGAAACAATTACCATTTTATGCAGCAAAACCACTTCTAGGTATAATAAACACAGAAGTGTTGAAAGCAAGGACTTCAAGAGATATTTGAACACTGGTGTTCAAAGCAGTATTATTCACAAATGCCAAAAGCAATACAAGTGTCCAACAACATATGATTGGGTGAAAAATATATAGTAATTTTTTCTTTTCAAATCAGAAAATACCTAGAGATGAATGAAAACCAAGATAAAACATACCATAACTTACCAGATGCAGCAAAGGCAATACTCAAATGGAAATTTATAGCTGTGAATGCCTGTATTAAAAAAGAAGAAAGATATCAAATTAAGAACTTCACTTGACATGTTGAACTAGAAAAAGAAGAGCAAGTATACACAAAGTTATCAGAAGGAAGGAAGATTAGAGAAGAGAAAAATAAAATAGAGTAGAAAAACAATTGAGAATAAGCAATAAAATTGGTTATACTTTTAAAAATCAATAAAATTAACAAGATTATCTACATTCACAAATGAAAAAAGACAACTAAAATCAGAAATGAAAATGGTGATGTCACTACTGATCTTACAGAAATAAGGCTAATAAACAAATACTACAAGCAATTGTACACAACTAATTAGATAACCCAAATGAAATGGAAATTTTTCTAGAAATACACAAATTATCTACATTGACCCAAGGAGAAAGAGAAAACCACAGCAAGATTTTAACAAGAACAGAGATGGACTCAATAGCCAAAAACTTTCCACCAAAGAAAGCCTAGGAACAGATGGCTTCACTGCTGAATTCTACCAAACGTTTAAGGAAGAATGAACACCAACCCTTCTCAAACTCTTGCAAAGAAAGTATTCCAGAGGAGGGACACTCCCTAATTCATTCTCTGTGGCCAGCTTTACTGATTGTCCAGGCCCCTCCTACACCCAGGAGGGTCCTGTCTGTGTGGGTCTCATCTTCTGTCAGGGCCTCCTGGTTCCAGCGTCCAGACCACGCTGTCTTGAGAGTCAAAGGCCCACGGGAAGCCAGCAAGGCTGGTCAGTCACAACAGTCGCCATCGAGAAATGCTTCCCACTTGGTTCCATGAGAGGAATGAGGCGATGTTCCTCCTGTTGTTCGCTGAGGTTCACTGTTGGCCCCCAAAACCGTACTGCGCGCAGGCCTCAGGGGCACAGCTCCAAAGTTGGTTTCTTGGTTTACTGTAGGGAAGGGGAAGGAGTGGGTCCTGTCACTAGTGTTGACCATGGTTCTGCCAGGAACCCTGCAGGAACCCAGGGGACTAAAGGGACCCCTCCCCCAGAACACACACTGGAGAAGCCTGGGCACCCGGTGGGGTGTTCGTGTCTAGTCCGTCCCTGGGCTGTCCTGGAGAAGTCGCGCCTTCTGAGCCAGGATTCGCCGGCGTCTGCCCCTATTCCCGCCCCACCCCAGCGTGGGCGATCCCCTCAGCAGCCTCTTGATCCGCGGCTGCCAGGCAGAGCCGCCGGCCGCCCAGCCCCCAGGCCAAGGAGAGCCGCTTCTGGCCAGGGACCTCGGCGGGGACCAGCGGCCGCAGTAGGACGGTGCCAGGGCGCTTCAGGGCTACCGGAAGGTCAAGGGACCAGCGCGGGGAGCCCGGCCTCCCCCTGCAGGCGGGCGGCGAGTCCCCAGGGAATGGGGAGTGGGCCAGGGTCCAGGAGCGGCACGCAGGCCCGCAGGCCGCTAGCGCTTGAGCGCACCTTGGGCTTCGCCTGGGACCCTCTGAGAATCGCATACCGCGGACTGGGGCCCCCCCGAAAGCCTCCGCCACTCCCGCCGCCCAGCTCCAGCCCCACCGCCGCTTTCTAGGAACCATCGGAGAGCACCTATCGCGACCACGAACCCCAGGACTACAGCCCCGTGAACTTGCCAGAGGCGCCTAGGGACCAGCAGGACCGCGCCCGCGCCCCGCACCTGGGCTAGGAACACGTACACGAGGCCCGACACACCCAGGAGCCCCGCCAGATGGTCCCGTGTATGCGCCTGAGGTGGAGGCATTGTAGTCCTGGGATCTTTGCCCCTCACCCCCTCCTGGCTCTGAACCCTGTGCAGACCCCCTTTGGCAAATGCACAGCTGTAAACTCTTTCCAAATGTAAAAGCACAGCTCCTTAGAGTCTGGGGTGAAACTTTTCCACGCGCACAACTTTTGGCGTCGGGGAATTTAATAAACAACTTTTCTGGAGGCAATCTCATGTTTTCTTAGCCTGAGAAGAGTTAATGGGGGGAGGGGGGGGAACAAGTTTTCATATTGTTTTCCCAAAGGTGATATGCATTTTAATAGATTTTTTTTTTTTAATTTATGCTCTTTAGATATTTTAAAGAAAAACAAAAAAGAACGAAAAAAGAAAAATGAATATACATACAATGGAAAATTTTCAGATGTAAAAAGAGGTGAAATTCTGATACATGCAATAACTGGATGAGCCTTAAAGATATTATTTTGAGTGAAATAAACCAGCCGCAAAAGGACATGTATCATCTCACTTTTATTAAATAATTAGAAAAAGTAAACACAGAGTCAGAATATAGAATATTGGTCACCAGGGGATGGGATGAGATAGGGAATGAGGTGTTAATGTTTAAAATGTACAGAATTTCAAATTGGTATGATCATAAGTTTTGGTAATGGATGGTGATGATGGTAGTACATGAACATAATTAACAACACTTAATTGTATATGTCAGTATTGTTTTAAAAAGGGGAAAGTTTAGGTTATATATACATTAGTAGAATAAAAATAAAAACAAGCAAACATGGGACTGCACCATGCAATTCTGAAGTTGATGACCTTCCATCAAGTGTAAAAAATGCACCAAACTAATGCAAAGTGTTAATAATAGGGTAGTATATGGTAACTCTGTATTTTATTCATGACTTCTCTGTAAACCTACACCTTCTTTAATTAAAAAGCAAAATAAAGGCAGGATAAACAACTACAAAAAATAATGAATATTTAGATTACCCCATGAGACAAAGAACCATATCCAACTGAGGTGTATTTTGAGGGCTAAGGGAATATGGAACAGGCAGTGAAAAAGGTATTTATAAATACCAATATGACCTTGCATCTAGCTGCAGAAATAATTAATGTATTGTTATGAGTATTTTTTATTTTGTCATAAGTATGTTTGCATGTATATACATGTGGTTGCAGATGTCTGTTTAGTGACATTTCCAACCATTTTTGAAAAACTGTATTCATTGTCATGTGCTGTCTCTGAGGTTTCTGTTTCCTTATCTCAACAGTCAGCCTGTGACCTGACAGATACATCCTTCAATGCCAGGAGTCGAAAAAAATTACTAAAAAACCTCTTCCATTCTTTCCAGATTGGCTCTGAGCTGCAGCACTCCTTCTTGTAAAGCCTGGCTGCCCCCTACTCTTGCTTGACCTTGACCTCCTTCTTGTGTGGATCCTAAAGATCATCCAGAAATGCAATTTTAGGGTTATACTTCCAACACTGGGCATGCACAAAAACCCTGGATACCCCAGGTTTTGTATTATCTCTACAAGGCCCTTACTCCAATAAGAATCTTACTCCTCAGCCTTGTCCTGCCCAGGCTTTTAAGTCACCCTGATTCTTGACCCATTATGTGTTGCTTACTGCAGGTAGAGTGTCTTCAAATGCTTTTATCAAATGCCACCTGTAAAGCTGTTCTATCTTGAGATGGGTGAAATGAATGCCAATCTTTATCTCATTCTGTAAGGAACCCCCAGAATGGACAAAATTCACAATCACATTTATTTTTCATTTTAGTAAAGGTCCATATTTCTTCCAGTGTACTATTTGTACAATATGTTACATTAAATGGGTTTGCAAGGGTGTGTCAGGAGACAGCATTGTTTCATAAGAATAGACAATCCATTTGAGAAGTTTTCTTCAAATTGGTGAAGATTAATATAGAAGTATTTCAAGAAATATAGTGTTTTATTTTTAAGATATGTATAGGCTAGTGAGAACGCTCAGGTAGTATTTATGGTCCATAGATGAGTTACAATAATTGAAGAAGCAAAGTCTATGAGTTTATGATCCTGAGAATAGATTGGTTTTATGTAGAAACAAGGGAAGTTCACGTATTTTAACAACATATCAGGAAGGAAGACAGAGTCTGTGGGTACAAATATATTTGTTTTGTATATTTGATACTGTGAAATTGCTAACCTTGTCTTATGTATGCTGTTATTTTGAAATTAAAAGAACATTAGTATTTATAATCTAAGTGCAGTGGAAGGACTGCTGGAATTTGAGGCGAAAAGGAAACAAATTTAATAGATCAAGTGACATTATTGATGACACTCTTGCACTCTTAGATAATAAATTTAAGTTAAACCAGGCAGGAAGATCATGCCTTATTCTGAAACCATATTCAGCAGGGAGGATGGGTCCAGAATAGGCAGAGTTTGGGTTTTGCCTTGTGAATAAAGCAAGCAGAAAGAGCAAGTGTATTTAATGCAGTGTGAAATGGATCAGTTATATTGAACAATGATGGGATGAATACGTAAAAGAAAACTTACATTAATCTGTCAATGATCATGAAATAATTGTAAGATAAAACCATGAACACATTAAAGGAGTGTAAGATATTTGAAATAGAAAATTGATGAAGAAAATACAGGCATGGACATTGAAGTTAGATTTGAGAAGAAAGAAGGATTATTAAAATCATGTGTTTACACTTTATTCACCTTAAGAGCTTGATTGCTGAAATGACTCACAGGACTCAAGCAGTTTAAACTTAGGGAAGAGCTTTACAACTGGCAAAGGAGATAACAAAGCAATAGTGGGAGAAAAATATGCATTGCAAGGGGCCAAAAATATCAGGCATGGACATTTTTGTCCTTCCACTCTACATCACAAAGGACACATGCTCAGTCCAGGTTTCAAGCTACCAAGAACATATACAAATTAGGAGGTACCAATAAGCCCAGAATCTTCTGGGGTGTTGGCAGCTCTTATAGTGAGCTGTCATGTAGGCACATTCAATCTCTGTGGCCACGCTGCACCACCAGATCCCCCTCCTCCCTCCAGGTTCTACCATATCAGGTGCAAATCAAATGTCCTATTGCAACTACAAAACTAAGCAGATAAGATTAAACATCTGAAGCAACTCTGGACCTGTGTTGACTGACAACCATTTAGGTTTAGTTAACAGATTCCATAGCTTTGGCCAAAGGTCAGTAGATCTATAGAAAAGCTAAGCGTCAATGCAGACTTACTATGCAGGTAATAAGAGAGAAATTAATAGCACTGGAAGCCAGACAATGGTATCCACTGTAAAAAAAACTTGTTTTTTTTAAGGAGAGAGCAGAACTAATAGAAAAAATAAAACAAATTCATAGCAAAAATGGAAAAACACTTGATATCAAAACCCGAATCTGCATGTGTAAAATGAACACTATGTTCTAGTAAATATGTGATGAAGATGATTGAAACTAGAGAGAGATTTTGGTGAACAAAACTATATTTGCAAAATGAAGAAATAATTCTAAGGACACAAAAGCAGAAGAAAAGTCCTAGAAGGTTGTTAAATTATCTACAGCAGCATTCAAGTTTAAACAAAGTTAAACTTTACCTAACAGGTAAATTAAAATCTGGGGAAAATTATTCCAAACTATCAACTTGGAAGCACACAAGATAAAATAAAACATATGGTGTATGTGAGAAAATTAATATAGAATAACACAACAAAGTTTATTACAGAACTTTCTGTCATATCAATAAATGTAAATGAAAAGCATATTTAGATGAGGCAATATTTCAATATACATCAAATTGTTCATGTTTTTTAGCCCACCCACTGATGCATCCTATAACTAAACTTAGGTGTGTAACACATTATATGTATATGCATATTCCTTACAATAATGTTTATAATAAATATAGTGATAAGAATAGAAATAAGCTTAAATGTTCATTAGTAAGAGACTGGATAAATAAACACTTAGAGTAAGTTTTACTATCGAAAACAACAAAAACTGGCTTTATGTAGTTGCTGAGCATTAAAAGAGTCTGGAATTATGTGTAAGACCTGGTAGGTGGTGGTAACTGTTTTTGTTTTAATATAACACCTTTATTGAGATAAAAACTTATATACCATTCAATTAAGCCTTTGGAAGTTTGTAATTCATTGGGTTTTAGTACATTCAGAGATTTGTGCAACCATGAACACTATCTAATTTTAATCCCCAAAAGAGAAAGATTATGTTTTTAAACAAATCTATTCCTGTGGGTGTGATACCCTTTGATGGCATTAAATTCAGTTGAGGGTCCTTTAGTTAAATTACTTGATTAGATTGCTTCAGTGCTTTTGATTGGATTATGTCAGTGAGGTCTTACTCAGGTTGAATCTCTGCCCACTTGCTGGGTCCAGTATAAATGGAAACAGAGAGAGAGATACACAAGCAGACACAGGAAAAGTACTCTGCCATATTAGATTCTGCCATGCTGAGACTGAGTGAGGAGACCCAGGAAGAGACAAGCCCTATGCCAGGTGTGCCTACAGCTGCAGTAAGGCCAAGACCGCAGCAAAGATCAGTGGCCTTCTTGCTTCACCTTGTGGTGAAAGCACCTGTTATGGTGCCTCAAGTTGGACTTTTCACCGTCTTGTAAGCTTTTAGCCAAAATAAATCCCCTAATAAAAGCCAGGTCATTTCTGGTACTTTGCATTGGCAGCACTTTGGCAAAGTAAGACACATGGCCTATGGGACCTGGCCCAGCATACCCATACTCATGCTGTCCACCAGTCAGGCTGCTCTTCCCACCATACTTGTCCCACCACCTGCACAATTCCCAGTGACTCAATGTGCTGTCAATTCCTCCAGGAAGACTGCCTTGATGTGTCTCTTCTGGAGTGAGTGACTCTGTGTTCCCACAACAGCTTCTCCTGCTCTCTGTGTCAGCATTTACCATATTGTTATGTCCAACTCTACCCCCACCAGCTGTCAGCTCTAACAAGACACGGGCAGTGCCAGGCACCAAAAAGGCAGTCCATAAAGGTTTGTTGATTGACTTCATGACTATGAGGCAGTGGAAAGAAAACACATATAGTAGGCATTCCCAGCACCACCTCTGAGTTATAGATCATCAGGCTGGTCACTCTATGTCTTTGAGCCCCTGATGAGGATTAAATAACATTAAGGTCATAAGCCCTCTCTGGGCACTGAGTTTCCTGAACAGCTGCTTGACTCCGAGTGTGGGACTTTCAGCCAGCATGGTCAAACCAGGGAGGTCACTGTAGGACCCACAGTGTTCAAAGCAGGACACTGAGGCAGGCCTCCTCATCCATAGCATGTGCTCCGTGACCTAGGCCTGGGTGGGAGGAGTGCTTGTGCACCCTCAGCTCCTGCCAGCTCTTGCCATTCTGTGTGCTATGGCCAAGGAGCCCTCCCCAGTATGCTCCCCCACCCTGTGTTCCAGCTTCACAGAGCCTCCTTCAGATTTAACCAGGCCAAGGCCATGCCCACCCAGAGCCCCCTGCCTACAGGGCTACTCCCTGTAACACACCCTTCTCCTCAGGTTCTTCTGTAAAGCACAGACTTTGGGGTCAGAGTGCCCCAGGTTGAATCCCACAGCTGGAGCATGTCACAGTCCTGTGTCAATGTCCCAGACCCTCAGTTTTCTTGAATGCAAAAAGAAGCCATGATTCCAACATCAGGAGTGGGTGTTGGGGGATAAAGAAGGGAAGCTGAAGGCTCCTAATGAACTTTGACTAAGGAGGTCCCCCTGGCCCAGTGAGCACACCAGGGGATGAGGCCCTGCTAAGGAAGAGGAATGGGTGAGAGCAGTGAACTTGAGCCCATGTCAGAGGCTGGGTTTGCTCACTTAAAGCTGAGGACTTGAGTGCTGGAGCTTCCTGCTCCCGCATCAATGTGGGGCAAAGTCAGGAAGGGCCCAGGAGGGCTACTTAGCAGCAGTGAGTGCCCAAATCACTCAGCCCTGGCAGTCTGGCCTGCCTCCATCCTGGTCTCCCTCCTGCCCCCTCACACCCCCTGGCCTCTGTTAGAGATGGGTGGAGTTCAGGTGCCCTGGGTCCTTCTCAGTGAGGACAGGAGGAGGCAGAGAGGAGAAAGAGCTGAAAGGCTCATCTGCTTTTAGCCCTGCTTAGACTCACAAAGGTGTGCCCACCTCCAGATTTGCCCCTTGAGGGGACCTGTCTTCATGTCCTGCATGACACATGCTTATGCACCTCCACATGCAACCAGTTATTGCCATGTGGAAACTGAGGCCCAGAGACACCCAGGAATGGCCCAGGGCCTCTGAGGTATGCAGAGCACAAGGGGTAACATAGGGTGATTCCCTTTTGACCAGGGTGCCAACCTGCCCCCTGCATTTGCTATCAGAATGAGGGCCCCTTCAAGCCTGGTCCATGGCTTAGACTTTTCCCACATGAGGCAATTTTCCTTTCAGCATCCCTGCATGGATACAGCACAAATGTGACTTCACAGATGTGGGCTATGGAGCTAGGGTCAGAGGAGGAGAGGACACCAGGGGGGTGAGCACATGGAACTGAGGAAGATGCTGGAGGCATCTTCTCAGAAGACTCACAGTGGCACCCAGTCTTCTCACCACTTGTCCATCGACTCATACATGGGGACGGGGAAAGATGCCAAGCCGATGGGTGAGAGTATCCCCAAGGTTCTATGGGCCCGCATGGCTGGTGACAGCCCCAGGACAACCTTGAAATGATAAATCTGTGGTCAGAGGGATTCTGGGCACCTGGAACTGGGATGGAACCCTCCTTAGAGTAGAAGGGGGCTCCAAGAGAGAGGCCTCAGCCTCCTCCTCTGTCTATTGGGGTGTTAACACTGGGTGACCCACAAGGGTTACACAGACTCATAGAAGTGTCAATTCAGCCTGGTCCTTCTGTGATGACCCACTGCTCTTCCAGGGGCCCAGGAGAGCTGCTGCCTTGAGAAAAGTCAAAGTGTGTGATCACTTCTGTGGATATCTTGTCAGGAACTGCAGTGCTAACACTGGTCAGCAGGGGTAGGGCAGCCACATCACCAGCTGTGCCCACTGTGCCTCCTGCAGTCTGGATACTAGGTAGAGTCATCTGGGGTCTTTCTGGCCTTCCACCTGCCTCAGACACAACATGCACCTCTTACATTAGCATCCATCTCCACAATCTGAGCTGGGTAGATGCTGGCAAAGGGCCTCAGAGATCATTAGATATTCATTCAGCAACTCTGCCCCAAGCACTTACCCTGCACCAAGCTCTGTGTTTGGTCCTGGGTGTGGAGGGAAAAGAATCCCTATGGCCCTGCACATCAGGAGGTGGCCAAAGTATGAAAGCAAACACAGGTGCAAGAAAAGAGCAAGGGCTATAGAGAAAGCTCAGCAGGGTGCTGTGAGGAGGGCTAAGGGGCATCAGGTGTGAGGGCCTGGAAGGACACATTGTGGTGACACTTACACTGTGACCAGAATGACAAGAGGATGCCAGCACTGCACACATGTGGGAAGAGGGCACCTGGGAGAAGGCACAGGAGGGGAAGAGAGGGTGGCAGATGGAGTTTGGCCAGAGAGGAGGTTAGGAAGGCAGTTGCTGTGGGCAGAGCCTCAACTGAGGCTCATCTGGAGAGAAGCTGCTTCCCAGCTCTGTTGTGTTGATCTGCAGAATTCATATTGGGATGGGAGATAGACTAAGAGAGGGAGAGTTCACTCACAAGACAGAGTGGTGAAGACAGCAGAGCATTTCGTGTAAGTCTTAGGAGGGGCATCCTGACATTTAGCCATATTGTTTTGTTTAGCAGTGAGTCACCAGGCCAGGACTCACTTCAAGGAGGGGTATTTGAAGCTGCTTGCTTGTACCTGGAAGCAGAGATGGCAGGGACCCAGGGCACAGGCAGTCCACCACAGAGGTTGAGAGGAGGCACTTGAGTCTGACTTTAAATGCAATGAGAAGGTTCTGGAAGGATTCTGGCCCAGCAACAATATCTGAAATCCATCTCATTTCAACCTTGTCATGGTACAGACTGAGACAGCAATCCAGGAATGAAAGTGAGTTTCCTAAGATCACACAGCCTTACCCAGCCTATTTTGAGTTGTATTCAATGTTACATCCACTACATTGTTTATTTCATGTCTATGTTTGTGTATTAGCTACATTGGAAACAAGACTATGTGGTTTGCAGTGTTTGCCTCCACATAGACTTGATGACACCCCAAGGAAGCAGATGCTAGAATGATTCCCACTGTGTTGGTGAGGAGATTTGGGAGGACTTAGTGAGTAGCTGAGGTCACAGAAACTGAAAAGAAGGAGTAGCTGGGTCTTAATCCAGTTGGGTTCCCTCATACCTGGGGCCCAAGCTGCACACAGGCTTTCCCAAACTGTGGGGAGGAACATGCTGGCAGAGCTGTGTCCAGTTAACCAAATGATGTAGGAGAGGAGGATAGACAGAACTGCAGAGGGACTTTTGAGGAGTTTTAATCATTGAGGGGGCCAGGGTAAGGGGACCTAAGGAGGTGACCTCACTTCCTTGGTGAGAGACCCCAATAGAATTTGGAATTCTGGTAACCAGGCACCCAGATTCCAAAGGCAGCCCCCTTCCCAGCTCACTTGGCAGGAGACACTCAAGAGAACAACATGTTTTCCTGTTGTGTTCCTAGATCCCAAAGCTCAAGTATCAACCAACCTAGGAATGAGTCCTTTTTCCATCACTTTCAACATTGCTTCAACCATGCAGTCCCTGGCCATCGACCAGGAAGTACCCAAAGCTAACACGGGCTAGTCCAGGGCAGCCAATTCAGCACATGCTGCTACTGTGCCTGGGCAGGCCCATATCCATCCATCTCCCAGTGAGTGGAGAGGCATGAGCAGTAGGACCACCATGGGAATGAGCAGGCCACCAGGGATGGGAACCCGGTAGGTCCTTCCCTGTCATCTGCCAAGTCATGGCAGGAAGGGTGGGGAGGTGCATCTTGGGGTGGCACCCATGTGTACCAGGGTTAATCCTGAGCCCTCAAGCTGTCATCTCCTCTCCAATAGGGCTGGAGGGGAAGGCAGACACCCATCTGGGCCTGATCTGGGACCCAGCCCAAATGAGGCATGTCTTCCCTTTTGGAGTAGGGCAGGCCACTCGCTTACACCTCTTGGTCCAGCTGCCAGGCAATGTCTTTGCAGAGCTCCAGGCAGGTGGTCGGTGAGGAGCTAGAGGAGGGGCTCATCTACACGGTCTCTTCTTCAAAAGGTGCAAGTACAATGTGGCCCTAGCCAGAGCCAACACCGCTTCCAAGTGGGAGCAGGTGATGATGGGGGTCACAAAACACAGGGGGAGCACCCCAGGACCTAGATCCCACCCTGGCCACATCCCCACTCCCTCTCCCAGGGCTTTCACCCCTGAGTGACCCAATATACTGCTTCCTGAAGAACCTGGGTCACCACCAATCAACCACCACACTGCCATTCCATAGTCCAGGGGGGCAAGTCACTTCAAATGGTTAAAGGAATAGCAGAGAGGAGTCTCTTGCATGGGTTTCCCTTGTGGGTAGGCTGATGGGTGGGCTCACTTCAGATATGTGTGCATTTTGCTGCTGTATTTCTGTTTCCAACCCCCCAGTTCCATGTCCCTGGACAGCAGTCTTTGTGACTATCCTCCAAACCTGCTTGAAGTCATACAGCTCCTCTTGCTTAGGAGGGTTCTTGACATCTCCTGTAACCATCCCCTTGACCTTCCCAGGTCAGGAACTGAGGCTTGATTCAGCTGCCCAATATTCCAGATGGGAGGTGGCTTACAGCAATAATTCAGTCTTCAGTGCTGCTGGGCCTCAAATGGTCCTTTCCTGTGATCCTGTCAGCACTGCTGCCATGAACACCTCCCATGTGCCCCAAGGCACTGATACTCCCATCCCCAATAAGAGATCCCAGGAAAGGGAAGGCTGGGCAGAGGACATGCAGACATCACTTTCAACAGTGAGGGCCAGATAACTTCCCTAAGGCTGGAGCAGTTTAGTTACCAGGGGCTGTCTGGGCAGGAGTGCCCCTGCACCCTGCCTGGAACTGGCTCTTTTCATTTTCCTTCATTTATCAGATCTGGGGTCAGGGTGGCAAATAGTATAGCCTTGTGGCTTTGGCCCCATGAGCAGTGGAGTCCTGAAAGTTTTTTACAGACCAGGTGGGTCTGCTGTTCCCTGAGGCATCTATTCAGATTCTCAGGCCTGCAGGGGTCTTTCTCCCCCCAGAGACACTCCAGGTATCTGTTCTTTGCTGGATGTTGGGCTTCATCTTTCAATTGTTTCCTCACCGCAGATTCAATTTTAAGGCTGAGGACCTTTCTCTGCTAGAGGCATGCATGTCCCCCTTGGCCTCATGTCACTGAGGGATTGGGTGCAGCAGGTCTGCCTACAGCCCCAGCACCACCCGGGGATCCACAGTCCTGCCTTTGACCACATGTGCCTCCTCTGTCCCACCATAAAGGAAGAATGACTCAGCCCTCATTGAGGAGGAGAGCTGCACATTGTGGATGGTCAAGGCAGTCCCTTGGGAGAAGCTGGTGGAGTACCTGCTGCCCGCCTTCCAGGAGGGTGACCTCATGTATGTCAAAATCTTCCTTGGTGCATCCTCCTTGGGAAAGGAGTCAGTAAGAGGATCAACCTCCTATGTTGATTGTAAAGTCTAACCAGGAGAATCCATTGAAAGTGGGCAGGGTGGCTGGAGGGCAAGGTTGTTTCTAGGCAGGACTCTCCTCTTCCCAGTGAAGAACCTCTCAGCCGCACCCCCCTACTGACATGAGTTTTCTCATTTCTAAAGGAGATTTGAGACCACTTTTGGGGCCTCTGACCTTGGTGTGGTCAAAGCAGCCCTCACTCTAGGCTCCCAGAGTGGCTCAGGCCCACCCTAGTTCTGAGAAGGTGCTGCTTAAGGTTCATTTCTTCACCAAGTATGCATCAAGTTTCTACTAGGTACAGGCACTTTCTGAGACACGTAGCTTCATGCAGTGAACAAAGCATACAAAAGCCCCTGCTCTCTTGGGTTCCATTTGAGTTGAGGCCACAGGTAATAACAAGAGTCATCTTAAGCAGGAGGTACACTCAGTAAGTTAGCTGTGACATGCTCATGCTCTCCTCTCAATATGGACATAAACTCCATGGCAATGCCAGGCATGGTGGATGCCTTGAAATGAAAAAATGAGTGTACATTGGGTGAAGGGGAGGGGCTCCTCTCACCAGACACCAGTGTGGTGAATTGGGTGGTAGGTGACAGGGAAGGTCTGGGCAGAACACTGGGCCCCAAACCTCCTCTGATCCCTGTGAAGGGCTGAGTCCAGAGGGCTTCCACCACCAGTTGGAAAGGAGTCAAAGCTGTGGGAAAGGTCCTGGAACACTTGTTGTAGAGGAACCTGGGTCTCATCATAGGTCCCCGAGAGAACCCTTCCCCACCACAGCCCCATCACAGACTCAAGGCCCCCAAACACCACCTCACACAGACCCACAAAGGGAGGCTTTGAGCAGCCTGCTCCAAATCTGCCATGAACCTCAGTAGTGTCTGCCTCCTGCAGGATGGCATGGCCAGCGACACCCCTATCATTTGGGATGGCAGTGTCAGTGGGAAGAGGACATACACACATAACACATGGCAGAAGATGCAGCTCCTTGGGTCAGAATTTTCTGGGTTGGGGGCACGCGTTTTCAGGGCAGGAGGACAGACCTTTTCCCCTCATCACTCACATATTGATGAAGCTCCTACTGTGTGTCAGGACTGGGCTATGGACAGACCAGTCAATACCCTTCCCTGCCCTTATGGACTTTCTGTTCCAGAAGGAGGGTCCCCAGGGGACAGCATGGAAAGAACTGCCAGTTTCTGACTCTGCTGCCCACCCGCCTGCCCTCAGCACCCTCTCCTCCCTGCTGGGCACCTGGATGGACCAGCACCCTGAAGATTTCCTACAATCACCAGGCTCTCCCTGCCTCAAGCTGCTGGTGGCCTATCCCCGGGTGCATGTACCTGGCTCTGCCCTGGAGCACCGTGCAGTAGTTCTCCTTTCACAGATGAGCCACCCGGAGCCCATTGAGGCATACCCAAAGTGTGAGGAGGACTCAGGTGGCAGCATGTGAACTTGTGGGGTGTGGGACAGGACCAAACCATATAGGCAGCAACTAACAGAGGTTGCCTTTAGGCCAGGGACAAGGAGGAGCATGAGACAAGGCACCTGGGAGACTGTAGTCTGGGAACAATTTTTTGGACTCGATCTTCCCCTAGGGGTAGTGGAATCTTCTCTATTTGAAAGACACTTGGAGCCATTCATGGTGTGGAACCTACCTCTTTTCCAGCTCCTTTGTCAGTTCCAGAGCTGCAAATGCCTCCAGTGTGACATCTAGCACCAGTTCTACCACCTGCAGCAGACACAGGGGCAGTTCCTGAGCCTGAATCAGCAACATTGCCACCTATACCGCCAGCTACTGACTTTGCACCAGTGCTTGCTCTGGAAATTGAACCTGATGCATTAGCTGTTGTAGCACCAGCTCCTGAGCTGAAGGTGGCTCCAGCTCCACCACAACTCCCACCCACAGAGTTAGGGCCCATGCCTGTCCTGGAGCTAGACCAACCTACTTCATCAGCTGGAGCACCTGCTCAGGAGCTGGGAGCAGCTCCCAATCAGTAGCACAGGTTTCACAGCCAGAGGCACCCATATCACCATCTGATGCACTAGTTCCTAAGCCAAAGGAAAGTCTAGCTCCACCTACCTTGCCTCTTACACATGTATTGGCATTGCCCATTGTGGATGTACAGCCTGCTTCTTCATCATCAGAAGCATCAGCTTTAGAGCCTGAACAGGTTTTAGTGCCACCTCCACTGCCAACTATGGAGGTAGCACCAATGACCACTCAGCATGTAGAAGCAGCTCCATTCCCAGATGTAGCAGCTGCTGCCAGGCTGGAGGAAGTAACATCACCATCTGTATCACCAGTTCCTGAGCTGGAGGCAGTCCCACTTCTACCTCCAGTGCCAACTACACAGTCTGCATCAGGGCCCATTATGGAACTACAGCCTAACTCACCTTCAGCAACAACAGCTCTTTAGTTGGAGGCAAGTCTGGCAACACAACCAGAGCCACCACCAGAGCTCAAATCAGCACCACAGTGGGCTACACCACCAGAGCCTTCCTGCCCCTGGTCAGAGGCATCAGAGAGTGGGCTGAGTGAGGAGAAGACTCACCTCCTGGCTTTCCCTCCTGAGCTGGTGGCAGAGCAGTTATCACAGATGGAAGCAGTGAGCAGTTGGACTTGGCCAGGTAGAGCTAGGGGGATCTTCCTCCCAGAATCTACCATCCCAGCCTTAGCATCCCCTGATCCAGAATCTTATGATCTGGGTCCAAAGCCTGGCTCCACTCCCAGCACAGTAACTTAGGCAAGCTTATTAATCCCCAAGCCCACGCTTGCCCCTTCTGGAGAGTAGATATACACGACACTAATCATACCTGCCACACAAACTGACTGTGAAGATTACATGAGAGCCCTTGGGGGGTTGTAGGGAACTCACTGAGGTTAAGTGACTCCGTGGATGGCCACTCTGTGCTGGGCATCTCCACAGCACTGACACTAATAAGACCCTGATGTGCACTGGATTTTTGGCAGGCACCCAAAGCCTCTGGTCCCCCCAAGGATCATGACCTTGACATCAAGCAGGCCTAGGAGGCATTATCAGGAGGGGCTGTGGTGCCACCTGGGCTGTGGAGGCATGAGGCACCTCTGGTCCTGGAGTCTGTGAGATGGACTTGGAAGTGCAGCTGTCTTCCACACTAGCCTTGGGCCCTGGGTTACTCAAATGTTAGGTCCCCTCAGGGGACAGAGAACACACACTGTTCTCAGCCCACTGAGCTCCAGCTGAGACCTCCTGTCCCTGGCATGGGTCCAGAGGGCCTGTGGGATCTGAGCTGCATGGATGTGGAACTGGCAGACATCTCCTTCTCCCCAGGAGCTGTTCAAGAAGGTGGTGCCTTATCACTGGTGCCTTATCACTGGCTGGGCTCCATCTGGTCCCAGCACAAAAAAAAAGTGCAAGGAGCATGTGGCACCCACTGTCCATGTAATCATCATGCAGTTCAACCATGTGGCCAAATGCATTATCTCCACCTGTCTCAGGGACCAGAGCATGGAGGCTCCAGACAGAGCCAGGGTAGTGGAACACTGGATTGAGGTGGCAAGGATACGCTCAGGGCACCCCCTCTGGGTCCTGAAACCCCTGTATGTTCTTACTGGCTTTCAGGACTACAGGCTCTCCCTGGCCTGTAGCTCAGCTGTACACTATTATCACTAATGATCCAGGCTACTCCCTCAGGTTGAGTGTGGGTGTCCCTCAGTGTGCCCTCAGGGTTTCCCTGGGTATCTGTCTCATCCAAGAGGGGAGATGTCAGCTGAGGGGGCTGAAACTGGAGCAAGGGGGCACTCAGACCACACCTCATGGCTCATTCTTTCTCCCTTACTAGGAATGTCAAATCCTAAACTATTTCTCCTCATTCTATGCCATCCTCTCTGCTCTCAAAAGCCACTCAATTGACCATCTCAAGAAGACATGGGTTGAAATTTCCAGGTGTGCAGACCTCTTTCCAGGGGACAGAAGGTTGCACCAGGGACCACACAGGCCTGGGCATCTCCCATTAAGTAACCTGGGAGGCAGTGGTCCATGGGCAGGGGCCAGGTATGGTGGGGCTCTAGGTCTCCACATGATATGAGGTCAGCTGTTCTGCCTCAGCACTGGTTCTCTCCTCTGTCAGTTACAGAGTTGAGCCAAATGGGAGAATATCAAGTGTTTGCTTCTTAGCAACACACTCTGTCCAATTGAAATCTACATGTGTCGAAACCAGCTGAGCATGAAATGTGAATGGGGGTCCCTGTTGTGCCCACCTGAGACCTCAGCTCACAAGGAACACAATGCCTGGCAGCACTCAGAGCTACCCAGTTTCAGCACCACCCACGCAGGCAGTCGGTGTCCCAGGAGGCTAAAATAAAGTGGATTGGGCTTACACCCTCCCATCCACTCCCTCCTTCTCCTTCCATCTTGCCCTCCCCCAGAGACAGCTTCCACCTCTTTCAAAGGCTGTATGAAATTTTCTTAAATAAGAACAACTATGTAGAGAGCAGTGAGCTGATCATCAAGGTAAAGAGGTGGCTGGCGGTGGGGTTGTTAGTGTTTCACTGAAAACTTCTTTAAAATCATCCAGTCTGGCCTATTCTCAAAGAAGATGAAGTGGGATATGTTTTCTTGTGGGCAGGTGGGGGGAAGTCATAGAGCAGTAGGCTGTGGTTCTTGGATATAGTGGAGGTGGCTGGAATGTTCCAGGAGGAGATGATGAACTGACAGGATGAGAAGTCTCCACCCACAGAGGAGGGTCTCATAACTGTGCCTTGTTATGAATGACATGTGTGCAGAGAGCTATGAGAAATATATGGGAGACAGGAAACCATTGTGGACATTCCTGATCATAACTAGAAGCTTCCACATAAAAGAAGAAGCAAAATTTAAATGCTCAGTACTCCTGGCAGGCCCACTGTACCTGGACAACCAGACCTGGCATCACGGAGACAAATTCCTGAGTGGATGCTGTGACTTGTCTGCAGGCAGAATATACTGAGTGGACCCCAGGGGAGGGGATGTCTTTGGTATAGCTTTGCACAGGTTTGGGGGTCTCCAATCCTGTTGGATGGGGCAGGCAGGAACTGCTCAAATAGGTCTCCATCTTCAAGCTCCATGGCTTGGATGTCACAAGGCCCCACCCCACACTCTGAGGCCTGGAGAACCAGACACCAGTTAGTGGTGGTGGGTGGTGGTGTGATGACAGCTCAGACAAGGCCTCCATGTGGAGGGAGAAGCCTATCTTCCAATGCCCTGAGTGAATCAGCCCAAGTTGACACTTTTTTGGGACTCTGTGTCCTCACATGGAACAGAGGCATGGCCATCCAGTGGTGTCATCCTCATGGTGAGGTGGTGAGGTTCAAGGGGGAAAAGGAATGTGGCTGAGTATTCCTGTGACTCTGAGGCAGATAGCATGATGGCTAGAGCATCCTCACTAGCATGCAACCCTGAGGCTTCTCAACTCCTGATGAGGGTTGTCAGGTCTTTGTTCTCAGATCACAGATGAACAAACAGGATCAGGGAGGCCAGTCCACTTGCACAAGCTCATGCAGGGGACATATGACATGTGATAGCAGCAGATTTCCACCTGCCCACTTGGTCCAGGCGTCCAAGACCCCAGGGAAAATAGATGAGGGGTGGAGGGCCTCACTGACTTTGTCTTCAACCATGCCAGGAGGGGATCTCCACTTTTGCCATCCTGGAGAGGAACCCCAAAAGAGCCCAGAAGCAGCAGCAGCAGCAGGAGAGGGTGAGTGTGCATGAGGCCAGGAGGGTCGGGATGTGGTGGCCTCCAAGTCAGGATGGGGACCATCCTCAAGGCCATCCTTCCTGGGCCACTGAGCCTGGAAAGCCTCCCTTCAATTTCCCTTCCCCTGGAACCTTTAGGGCACTAAGCTGCGGAATTCCAGGGGGAACTAGATGCAGCCAGTCACAGCAAGAGCCTGGAAGAGCTGAATCAGGGTGGATTGGGTGGCGGAGGGGATAAACTTGTTGATTTTAGAAAAGGCAGTGCTGGGAGGTAACCGCAAGGGAGTTTGGGGTCCTTGGAAGCTGGGAGGGTATCTAAGAGGTGACAGCTAAGTGTCTGAGACTGTCCCCAGTGAAAGCTGTTTGTCCTAGGGGTCTGAGACTGAGGAGTTTTGAGAGATGGGTCTTGGGGGCAGCTGTTAGCCTGTGCTCATTCCTTCCCCACCCAATGACACGGTGTCATCCAGGGCATTTTCCCATGCCTGGGGACATTCCTCACTTAATTTTTAATGGTGGACTATGTAATGCAGGAGTATCTGGATGTAAGTGAGTCTGGGGCCCGGGGTGTGGTGGGAAAGGGGTCCTGATGCTTGGGAGGATAGGCCCCCTTCCTGAGCCCTGAGCTCTCACCTGTGGGGACACCACATCTCCTGAGAGCCTTACAACCATCCTGTAAGCTGGGATGTCATGGATGCCTTGCAGATGAGTAAAAGGAGGCTGGTCCAAGGGGCCATGTCTCCATTGTCTTCATACACTGGGAGTGGAAGGTTTCTCTGTCTCCACTCCCAGTCCCCACTCCTGGCACCTGGAAGTCTGCCTGGGTCCATCCCTGCTCTGGGCTGCTCTGTGCATGTTAAACTCTGCAGTCCTTCAGTGTGAGAGGGGCTCAGGGGCGATGGGCATGGCAATGGATGGAGGCCTCTTTATAATGGATGCAAACTCTCTGCCTTCTAGGGGAAGATGGCCAATTTTGACAAAAGAAGGAAGGTGAGGAGCTGTGGCCATCACTGTGGGGGGGCAGGGGTGGGAGATGGAAAACAAGGACCCTTCTGGGCAGGATACCCCAAGCTGCATGCAAATTGCTCTTAGATTGATGGGGAGAATTTGAGGAGAAAAGACAGGGCTGACCCCTCCTTCTGGAGGGTGGGGGTTATGTGTGGTGTGGGGGTTATATGTGGGATGAAGTACATCTTCCTGGAGGATGAGCTATGTGAACTGAGCCTTGACGGCAGCTAGAGCCTGGAAGGGAGTGGAAGAGTGGGGGACCCACAGGAGCAAAACCAGCCACTGGCCCCTGTTACACCCAGCAAGCTCACCCAGGTCTTCGCTGTGCCTCTTCCTTCCCTCTGGCCCCAGGAGTACCAGATGGTCGCTCCAGCAGCTCCAAGCAGGCTGCTGCTATGACTCCCTTGTGCCCAATGAGCAATTTGGGGCCTGGTTTGGGGCCTTGGAGCAGCTCAGCAAGATTGACAGATGAGGATCGGAGTGGATCTGGCAACTGTAGGGCCAGGTTCTCCCTGCTGACTCCTGGGTCAGCATAGGACCTTCTATCTGAAGATTCTGGAGCACCCAAATGCCAACTCCTGTGCAGACATTGGGAGGGAGCCCTGAGGTGTGGCTCCCAGGAGCCTCACAGCCACCACTCTGTCCACTCTGTAGCTACCACCTGTCTTGTGAGCTGGAGCCCCCATCCCAGTCAGGAGTAAGAGCTTCATGGACAAACACCACACAGAAAGCATCAAGTTTTGGAGTGAAGAGTGAGTTCCCCTTCCAGGGTGGGCAAGTGTGGGCTAGCTCAGGACTCAGGGAAGGTTCAGGATAAGCATGGGCTTGGGGAGCCTGACAGCTTAGCACTCCTCACCCGACCAAGCCTTTGACTGGGGAGAGTCACCCAATCTCTGGGCCTGTTTCCTCTTCTGTGAAATGAGGTGGTGCTACATGATCTCTAAGGCAGTCAAAGCCCACTGGCTCCTTTAGATGGGCAGAGCACTAAGCAAGAGCAGTAGAAGCAGGGCAGAAGTTTGGTTGCAACCCTGGGGAGGCCCCCAAGGTAAGGCCACCCATCCTTCCAGCTTATAGGCCCCAGATGCTGAGTCCAGTGGTAGCAACACCCCCTACTCCAGTGTGCAGTTCCAATGTGGCCCTGACTTCAGCAGTGGGGATGCAACTG
Organism: Cabassous unicinctus; assembly: GCA_029593785.1. NCBI lineage: Eukaryota > Metazoa > Chordata > Mammalia > Cingulata > Chlamyphoridae > Cabassous > Cabassous unicinctus. The sequence goes on from JAQZBX010002063.1 coordinate 49,182, forward strand.
ACACACCTCACATATATTTGGCTGGCTCCTCAAGCTCTAATGTTAAAATCCACCTGGAGCATGTCCCAGAGTCCGAAGATGGCCAGGAAATGAATGTGACTGCCCACCTCTTCTCATGTTGGCCCTTGCCCTCACCCTCCCTCTCCTGTGCAGGTTTGGCCCTCTCTGAGTCCACAAAGGGGTCAAGGATTGTTGATACCTACAGTACTTCTAGAGCCTCCTGGAGCTTCTCAAGCAGCCCTGGGGTGCCCCAAGCCCCCAGGCCTTCTGCTGATCTAGCTGCCACCCAGTTGGAGCATCCGACCTCTGCATCATCAAAGAAATCCTCCATTATCACATCAGCATCCAGAGGAACATCCTATTCCTCATCATCTAGCAAACCTAAAGCCACCCAGACCAGCCACAAGTGCCCTGACTTCAGTAGTGGGGATGCAGCTGACTCACCTCACATAGATGTGGCTGGCTCCTCAAGCTCTAGGGTGACATTCCACCTGGATCATGTCTCAGAGTCCCAAGATGGCCAGGAAAAGAAAGTGCCTGCCCACCTCTTCTCATGTTGGCCCTCACCCTCACACTCCCTCTCCTGTGTGGGCTTGGCCCTCTCTGAGTCCACAAAGGCATTGAAGATTGTTTATACCTACAGTACATCTAGAGTCTCCTGGAGCTTCCCAAGCAGCCCTGGGGTGCCCTGAGCCACCAGGCCTTCTGCTGATCTAGCCATCACCCTGTTAGAGCATTTGACATCCACATAATCACAGAAGTCCTCCATTGTCACATCAGCATGCAGAGGAATGACTTCTTCCTCATCATCCATCAAATCCAAGGCCACAAGGACAGCCACAAGTGCTGTGACACAAGGCCACACTATACATTACACGTAGGTGACTGTTGCATCATCCATGTCAGTCTGCTTGAGGAAAATGACAAGTACAAGAACATCCTAGTGAGCCGGGTGTGTCGCCATCCCCTTGGGTCTCTCAGTAGTTCAGGCAGTAGACACATAAGGAATGACATGTTCCCTCCCTGCCATCCTGGAGCAGACTTCCTAGTTGGTGTGGAAGGACAAACACCCCTCTCCAGAGGCAGGAAGAGCATGAGTTTGATGGTGATCAGCGCTCAGGATGTTGGACATAGGGACTGGCAGGCTGAGCAAAGAAGGCTTGGGAAAGGCTCTCTGAGGTACCCTCAAAGAAGAGGAGGAGGGAACAGTCTGTCAGGCCCAGGGGGACATTTTCTTGGCTGCCGAGAAGGAAAGACTGCACACCAGGGTGAAGGAGCAGGGGTCAAGGGGAAGAACTGAGGTCAGAGAGGTGTTGGTAGCTGGGTACATCAGGCCCTGTGAGCTGAGGGACAGAGCTTGACTTTCTCACAGGGGGAGATGGGAGTCACTGGACGGTCAGAGCTGAACAGGGACAGCAGGTGACCTTTGGCCTCAAAGCGGAGGTTGAGCCAGTGTGTGGAGACACTGGCCAGTGAAGGGCTGCTGAGATGACCTAGAAGTGAGGACAGGGACTGACCCACAATGGTGGACTTCAAAGTGTGAGCAGAAGCCAGATCCTGGAAGGGACATGCAGATGGAGCCACCCCAGCCCCCAGTGCACAGAAGCTGGCCAAGCTGCCATGTTACATACCTGCCCTGGGCTGCACTTCTCCTGTAGACAGGAGGAGGTATAGTTTTACTAATCTGTCACTTGTATGACCCTTGACCTGAGCTCTGTCTGTAGCTGGGCCCCCATGGTCCAGGTAACTGTGGTCTGGACCTTGCTGACCACAGTTGCATCCTGGAGTCCAGGGCAGTCCAGGTGTACCATAGGTTGTCATTCAGCTCCTCCTTCTGTCTGACATCTGGGCTTGGGCTAGATGTCCTGTGCTCTGCCCTGGGGCTTCAGTGCTACATGGAAGTGTACTGGAGTGGAAGGGTTGGGGCAGGGACTCTCCCTGAGGACAAGCCATCTTCTGTGATTGGGAGGCAGAAGGTGACAGAGGCCCAGATTTCACTTCTCAGTCCCTGTCCTCTCCTGCATGGTCACCCTTTGTCCCAAGGGCCATGGGATCCCATAGCAGTTGTGTAGGCCAAGGACCCAAGGGACACAGTTCAGCCTATAGGGTAGGGTTTTGGACCAACACTGGGAAACAACCTCAAGAGAGAGGTAGAAGTTTTTGTAGGAAATGGATGTAGCAAATATTGGAAAGCCCCATCATTCCATGGAGGAGTCCTCAGGGGAGAAAGGGAAGACAGTGAGGCCCCTACAGACCCAGCCCTGACCAGAGGTAACTCCATAGGATTTCTGGCAGCTGCACTCTGGGGGAGCTGGCTCCAGGACCGATGGCCTGAGGGCATGCATATTGATCCACTGCAGATGACTGACCAAGAAAGAGCTCCAGCCATGATCTGCAAGGTGCTGGAAGAACACAACCTGGATGGGGACAAACCAGAGGACTACATGCTGGTGCAAATCATTTCAGAGATTTAAGTAAGTCAGGGGGTGAATTGGAGAGGGGGATGGTGGAGGGGGTAGGCTGGGAACCATGTCCTCAGCCTGAAGGTCTGAGGCCCCTGGCCCCAGTGTGCCTGAAAGTAGGGTGGGTAAGCACCCTGTCCACAAACGATGCTGCTCAGGGCAGCCCTTGTTACCCACAGCATCTTCTCCTGACCTGCTCCTTCTCCCTTGTGTACCCTTCCCTGGACATGACTCAGGCTTTGAGAAATGAAGTCCAAAGCTAACAACATTGAGGTACCCAGAGAAAGGGCTTTTCACCTCGGACCATGAGCAAGATGGCCAAGCAGAGGGGCTCAATTTGAAATGCGTCCTCTGGACAGGAGGGGGTGACTGCACCTCCAAAAGCATAACTGGTGGACACAAGCACCAAACATGCTGTAGGCCATACCTTTATGATGGTGAAAACTAAACAAAATCTTCTTGATCCACTTAGGAGGCCCTAGGGAGCTGACTCAGTGTCTAGAAAGTGGGAAAGGGAAAGAATTTAGATGAACAGCACACACCCAGAGCCAGGCATCTTGGGCTCTGAGGCCTTAGAACAGTTTCTTAAGCACCTGGGCCTTTTCTCACTCTCTGGAGGGGTGAGAAAATTAACCAATATATGTGCACATGATACGTATGTGCACAATAAAATTCAGTGAGCTGATTCCCCTTTCCCAGCCATTAGTCCAGGCAAATTAAAAACGACTCCCACCATTCCTAGAAGTTGCTTCTAAATCCTCTCTTGTTTTTCAAATGGGAAATGGGAGCTGTGAAGTGTGAAATAAGGAAGAAGGACCCATCCTTCAGAACAGGAAGACTGAGGGCTGGAGAGGTTAAGAAAGGAGATGAGTAGCCACACCACTGAGGCAGAGCAGAAATTCCACCCCAGTGTTTCTTTCTAGCTGGCTCTAGGCCAGGAGGACAGAAGGAAAATAGGATCAAAGTGTAAATACTTGCTGGGTGTCAGGTACTGCCTTGTCATGGAGACCTTCAGGAACTCTGCTCAGGAGGCCTGGGCCAGGGCTGCTCTTCACTGGGCCCCAGTAGACTTGTCCTTGGTTGTGCTGGAATTGGGGGCCAGGCACTGGGTACTAGAAATCCAATTTCAGCTCTGAGATACTGTGCAGAGAAGGTGACAGGAGGTGGGGTCAAGGAGTAGATAACTTCTTGGCAACTCCATTCTGAGATTGGAGGTTATTAATCATTGTCACTTTTCAATCAAAGGTCCTTGATTTTTAGCAGTGCCTCCACAGAGTCTTTCCATTAGGCAGCCATCATTCAGAGGGCTCCTTTTTGGTCCTGGATTTGGATTGGGGGATTCAGGTTCCTGGCTGAATCCTGCTTTCATGGTGGCACAAAGGGTTAGGGTAACCTGTGGTCACTTGGAGCACAGCTGATCACCCCTCTATCCCACTCCCCAGTGCTGCAGATCCTGGACAGTGCAAATGTGTACTATGTTATGCATCCTTCACACAAGTATCATTTTCTGCTCATGAAGTGGAACACACCCATGGATGACAAGGTCAAGAACAGACCTATCTCAGTCCTTCTGGGGAAAAAGCAGAAGGGACCCAATTTCCTAAAGGGAAAATTCTCACTGACACCTCATGCCCACCAGCCTCAGGGTCACCCTTCCCATGTCTGCCTGGCCAAGTAGTTTGGTTGACTCCAACCTCATTGGGCCAGGACAGGCAGGCACTTCCCTCCCCACCAGTCAGTCTGGGCCACCCCTAGACTCCACTTAAACCCCTGACCCTCTCCTGCTTCCCTGAATGACTCTGCCCTTTAAAAGGCTGTCCTGGGCTCCTGTGACCAATCACTCACTTAGGAGACCACTGAGGTTCTCACCTGGAGCCCTTGGAAGACATCTGTGACATTCCAGGATTACCAGCAAGCCTCCCCCTATGCTAACCTTTTTCAGGTGTGAGGGAGTCTCTGCTCACTCCCACCCCTTTCCACCCACTTCTCAGAAGTTGATGTAGAGACCCTCCTCATTGAGTTCACACTTCCTGGAGTGAGTGAAGAGGGGCCCAGCTGGGTCCCAGTTTTCTTAAATCTCATGCCACTGCAAGGGCCACACTCCACTGTCTCTGGGACTTTATGAGACTATGCTAAACATGGTTAGTCAGAAGGAGGATTTAGGTGCGATTGGAAAACATTTGAATTTATGAAGAAACAGCAATATATATATATAGAGAGAGAGAGAGCGAGAGAGAGGAGGAGCAGTATTTATTATAAATAATAAATGTTAGATGTGAATATTTTATTATTAAAATCTTGTTTCAACTACATCCTCATAGTTGATGATTGGTTCTTTCATTTACTGTGTTAATTGAAATGAGTTGAAGCCTCTCAATTTGCTCATTCAAATAAGAAATCATGCAGAGTCATCAGTTTATTTTAGAAAAGAGAAAAGAGCCAGCCACCCTTCCCTGGCTTACTGAAGCAAACACAGAAATCCCATTTCATTGAGCAAATGTACAGTTCAGTATCAATACACCTAGAAGGAGCAGAGACCACCCATGGGGGCTAATGGGATTTAGATGTTGAAGGTACTTCCATTCACAAGGACCATTTCCTGATCCCAGACAGGGCAGTGGCTGCCTTCCCACCACTTTGGAGGAAGGACATTTTCTGCTTCTTGGCTGAGGTTTTGTTTAAGCACCAAATAGGAACTTGTAGTTTTCAAGGGCAAACTCTAGATCAGCACTAGTCATAGAAAAAAACACAGCTTCCAATGTGGAAAGGAAAAGGACAGAGGAAGATAATTAGCACATTGTCCATGAGGAGCATAACTTTGCATCCTCAGTCCCTCTCTAGACCCCATGGACAAATCTTTACCTTAGATTTCATGCTTTGGGATCCTTATCCTTGACACTGAATTCCTTTCTTTTATGAGGGGACTGGGGGGATTGAGATGTAGCTTTTCAGGCTCCAACCGGGCCTGGTTACATAAACACTACTGCTCCCAATAAACTAGTGCTTCCTTCTGCCCTGCCATTCCTCATGCAATTTCTTAACATAGAAAATCCCTGGCAGGCCCAGCCTCTATTTGGGTACCTGGTGGCCTCTCCTTCCTGGCTGGGGCCTTGAGGCATCACTTGTGGGCTTTGAATGCCCAGAGAAGAATACTTATTCCTTGTAAGCAGAGACCACACACACATTTTTCTGTGGGTCAAGGTGAAGTCTTGGGCCATGTGGTTTGAGGTCCGCCATCTCGGGGATCTCCAGTTTACACTCTCAGTTGTGTTGCTACTGATTGTCCTCAAGAGGAGTCAGGCTCTGGGCTCTTAAAGCTTGCAGGCCCTGGGATGACTGAATCCATTGTCCAAAACTTGTGCTTTGTTTATGTCATTGGAGTGTTGGCAATTCCTGTGGGAAGCAGTTGAAAGATAGGACCTGATGGGGAAGTATATGCCACTGGGACTGAGGACCACAATTTTGCAGACACACTTCGCCATAAATTAAATTACTGAATGGCTGCCAGTCTAGGTGGTGACAGGTTCTGTCCTGAGCTAACCCTGTGCCCTCCACTGGCTTCCTCATATTCAGGAGCTAAAGGTGTAGCCCCTGGCACAACTCAGAGCCCCAGGACCCTGCACCAGGCTCCTGTTTGTCCTAGCTGTGGCCTGCAGGGCCACTTCAGTCTGGTTTATCAGGGAAGTAAAACACTATAATCTTACATTTTAATTAGGAAATATGCCTGAACTAATTCATTTTCTTTGTAAATGACAGAGTTTCTGGCTCTCTTTATTAAGCAGGCCTATAAGTAAAGAAAAATCTAGTAGCAATATCCACCACCAATGTCCAGATTGTGGTCTTTAAATACTATTTTCCATGAAAAGAAAAGAGGACACCTAGGTGGTATTGGTCAGGAAATGTGTGAGAGGAACCTGACATCATGGTGTCCTAGAGAGCATGGAAGGCACCAAAGCCATCGGATGGAATCAAACCATTGCAGGAGCCAACTGGAAGACTTTCTGGCCAAATCTGGGACAAGTTTGGAATCATATTAGCCAAAAAGTATGAGCAACTCAAATGTCCATCAAATGATGAAGGGACAAGGAAAATATGGTCTATCTATACAATGGGGTATTATCAGCCATAAGACATAATGAAGTACAGATATATGCTAGAAGGTGAGGGATCTGAAGAACTTTATATTAAGTGAAAGAAGCCGGACACTAGAGGCCACTTGTAGGATTCCATTTATATGAAGGATCCCCACTAGGCAAATCCAGACAAACAGAAGATAGATTAGTGGTTGCTGGGGGCTGGGTTGAGGGTGGCTGGGGAAGGGACTTCTATTGGGTTCAGGATTTCATTTGGAATTGATGAAAATATCCTGGGATTAGATAGTGGTCATGGTGTTACAGCCTTATGAATATACTAAAAAGCACTGAGTATGACACTTTAAAAGGCTGAAGTTATGGCATGTTAATTATAGCTCAATAAAAAAAAGTTAAGTCGATACTGGAAGTCCATAATATTATTTGCCTTGACAGGATCCTGGACAGCTTGTGAAATAGACAAATGCCTGCACATTCACTGATGGTTTTTAAAAATCCTCAGAGGCTTTCAGAGACTAGATGAATTGGGGGGAAGTGGTCAGGTGAATGGCTGCTTCCCTGGCTCTGGCCTTTCTGCTTGACCAAATTCATCCACAAACCCCACCCCACTCCTGGGAATGGCCCCTCATATATTTTGTGTAGAGCTCAGAGAAAGTCTTCTCAATACCCCGAGCTACTATGCAAGCTGTTTGAAGTTGTGAGTCTGCAACAGGTAGGAAAATGTCTTTGTGGGACCTTGTACAACAGCAGGGTGGTGACACTGTAACAGTACTACTGTGCTGGTTAGTACACTGCCATGGCCTTGAGTCCCCTGACTGCAACCCTAGACTCCATGGCCCTTTCTTTCAGGCCCCAGGACCTTCCCATGATCTGGCACCTAAAGGGTTCATGCTTCATGGCAGGGGGCCTCAGGACCCTGATTAAGACTGGTTTTCTTTCTCTTGACCAAATTGCCAGCCTAGCTCCTCAGGTGCCCCTCCCTGCTCCCACCTCTGTCCTGATTACCTCAAAACTGATCTTGTAGCTCTGAGACTACAGAGAAAAGCCACCCAGAATAAAGGAAAACAAAGGAAAAAAGACACTTTCAGAACCTAACATTTCCAAATCTCACATTTGCCCCCAATCTTCCCCTCCCAGCTCCCTCTCATTCATGCTTTAGGATGCCCTGGGTCTGAGAGTCCCCTAAACAGGCATTCTTTCTCTGCCTCTTCCTCTCCTCCAGCCTTCCAGAAGTCCAAGTGACCTCATCACTGCCAAGGAAAACCCTCCCCACTGAGGTGTTCTCATCGCAGCAGCCTCAGAAAATCCATCTCCCCAAGCATGGCCAGCCCCTCCAATCTTCCTGGGATTTCTGCTCACCTACTCCCAGCCCTTACAGAGCATGATGGCCTTTGCTTCACCAGAGTTTGGTCTTTCTCTCCCCTACCAGATTAGCAACAAGTTGAGTCATCCTTGTCTATTGCACATTGTCTGGTGGAAATTTTATTTTGACAGCCCCCTGCTCAACCTCTAGGGCCTGTGTTTATTCTGATTGGTTATGATTAAATATGCTGATTATTACCAAAATACAAGAAAGTTTGCACACACATTCATATAGGACAAGTGGGAATGGACTGAGAATGGCTCAGGCTTCCAAAAACCTCATTTTATAGAACACTTAGCCCTCTCAAGAATACATGCTGCAATTGCTATCTTAATTTTCAAGATAATGTAAGCCTTTACTTTTATTTGACCTTATGAACTCTGTGAATAAATATTTGGATAGCAGTTCACTTTTACAAATACCTTTTGTTAAGCTGTTTCCACAGACCCCACTTATTCCTAAGAAGGACCAAAGTCTAGATTTTCTTTCCCATTTTCCATGTGAAGAAACATGAGGCCCAGGGAGGGGAAGAGACAACTCAGAGTCACTAGCAGAGGAGCTCAGTGCAGTATTAGGGCAGTAAAACTGTTCTGTAAGATCATGGATTGCTGGCTACATGGCATGATGCATTTGTCATAGTCCATATAACTGTTTAAACAAAGAGTGAACTCTAATATGAAACTATGGGATTTAATTACAAAAATTATATCAATATTGGCTCATTAGCTGAAAGATAATAATAGGAGAAACTGCATGTGTAGGGGTGGTATATAGGAATTCTATTTTCCATGCATTTTTTCTGTAAAGCTTAAAAAGGTATTTTAAAAAAAATAAGAGTTAGAAAGTTTCTTAAAGATATATTCCTGCCCATCCATTTTATTGGAACTTGGAGCTCATAGGGTCTGGAAGTCACTGTAGCTTATCCACAGAAGGTGCTCAGTCCAGAAACTGAATGAATGAGTGAATGAATCAACATCTGTTAGAAAGATAGCAATAACTACAGTTGGATCCTCAGGCATGGCTTTGTTTATTGAGCATTTCAACTGAATGGACCATTTTCTAAACTAAACAAGTTTTTAACTAACAACATTAGAAATTCAGCATTTGTTTTTTCTGAACTTTTTCAAGAAGTATTTTCATACATTTACTTCTAACTGTTTAGATAGCATTTGACTACATCCTACTGCTCTCTGTTTATACCTGAAGGTCTGTTAAATGTGCTAGAACCTTCTGAACAATAGTCTTGATCACCCACCTGACCATTGTGCTGCACTTGTTTTCCCTACTGATCATTATATACTCTCCCTGATGATGAGCTTTTAGCATAAGTGAAGGATGAGAACTCGGAGCCCTGCTGCTGGTCCCCCCAGGCAACTCCACAAAGTTGGCTGGTCTAGGCTTTCCCAGAGGGTCGGGTAAGTCTGGCCTGGTCTCTTACCCATGTCTCTTCCCTGGTAGCTTTTCTCCATAATGGTCTTGTTGATGCATGCAATCAGCCATGTGCCCAGGTTGCAACTGATGAACAGCCTGGAGAGGCATGTTCCCAGGTCCAACAGCATGTTGTAGAACAGAAAGTAGTTGAAATTGTGGAATGCTCTAGTACAAAGGGAAGGCAGCTCAAGGTGAGCACTCTTTGAGTATGACAAGGAGGCCAGTCAGGTGGGCTCTGGAGTATACCAGACATGAGGTCACATCCTACCCATTCTGGCCCCCAGCTTGGTGGCTTTGTGAGGGAAACAAGCACTGGACATCCACCTCCCAGTGCTGGGTGAGGACCAGCTCAGATAATGTGCAGAGGGCACTGAATTCAGCACAGGACCAGTGTTAGTGGTGACTGTCATTGTTTCATGTGGTCCCTGGGTTCTGGGGTTTCCTGTATGGGTTCTGGGGTTCTGGGGTTTTCTGGGGGTACCTGGAAAATCACAAAAGGTATGTTATTTCACCTTGGAAAAAGAGAGGTGTTATTCCAAATTAAGTATATGTAATAAAAGTTGCATGAAAATTGTCAAAATAAAAGGAATTTTCTAACTCTACTTGTTAAATTTGTAGGGGCAAAATGTTATACACATAAATATTTAATGCATATATAAAATTACTACAAATCTGACTGTGTTCTCATTGTCCATGATATGCCATGATAATGATCTTCATTATTTTAGACAACGGTATGATGTTGTTAGTCATGGATTTGGTTATTCTTAGAAATATATTACATGTCACAAAAGCAACCAAATTTCCTTATCAGATACACTGCTTTCCTCTGATGCTTCTCTAAAAGTTCATGCAGTCAGCTTTAGGATCCTCAGCAAAAAAGGAAAGCAAGTATATAAATTATATTTTACCTGTCAATTAACATAAGCCTGGTAAGAATGTAAAGGTCAAACAAGATAAAATTCCTTTACTAATACAGTCCTTTTTGATATTTTCAAAAGGAATTTATACAGCTACATACTTCTAAAGAATATAAATAAGTCCTTGTTGTTATATGTCTTTTTCTCTAGATAGATAGAAGATTTATATTGTCAAAAGGCTATGGCCCTTAAAGTAACTAAAAAAAATTGCCTCCTGGAGTAATATAATTATATAATGTATTAATTATATAATATATTAAATAATTATATTATATAATATAATAATTATATTTATTACCTAAAAGTTACCCCTGAAAACCTCTTTGTTGCTCAAATATGGCTTTTCTCTAAACCAAACTCTGCAAATAAAGTCCGTCTTTCCCACCCATTACTTGGCACCAAACTCCCAGCCATTGCCTCTCAGGTCAAAGGGATTAATACAAACTATCAGTGATGCTTTTGAGAAATATCTTGATGTAAAAGGGGAAATGTTAAAAAAAAAAAACCAAAAAAAAACCCCACAAATAGAGTTTCTATGGCTAAGAAATTCCAAATGGAGTTTGGGGCTACTTGTGGAGGTCACTCTTATGCAGGTGTCCCAAGTATGGCAAGAAGCTGTGTAAAATGACTGCTTCCTGCTGAACTGATAGGGCTATGTCAGTCTAAAGAGTGACTTGGAGAAGTCTAGCTTGGTAAGAAAGTGAGCATTTATTAGAGGAATTTTGGAGGATTCTCATCCTATGTAACAGTATGAGAGACAACAATTCTGAGCTTGATCTTCCATGCCTACCAAGAAGTTGGTGGGTTTTTCAATGTGGTTGTAATGGGCATAAGCATAACTCTAAAAGTTTACAGCACTTTACTCAAGATTAAAAGTACATACATTTAAATATATTTATCAAGGAACTCAGGGGTGCCTCTGACATCTACAGAATGCTTTGATTATGATCAAAGAAGCAAATGTTCATATTGTTTATGCAAAGTGGTAAGGTCAGATAGATGGAGTTTTCTTGACTTTAAGATTTAATGAGCCTCAGGCATTTGTGTCCTCTGACATGTCTTGTGACTAGCTGGATCTATATTTTAGGCTAATTTAAAGAAAAGGCAATAAGAGTTGGGGGATGAAAAGTTACCACCCCATTACTCAACTCTGAAAATCTTTCCACCACCTCTTCCACATAGATCCCTGAGTGTGGAGACAGGGGGAAAATTTTTGAGTTTGTAATATTGGGATAGGAGACCACAGCTACAATACAAACAGCAGGATAAATGAATAACAAGTACAGTGAAGAGTCCAAAAAGTAAGACATAGCTCCAATGTGAGGGAGGAAAAAGAGTTAACAAACCCTAGATGTCCAATATGGCAGATAGAGGTTTGTAGGTGATTTAAAAAATCAGTAACATTAGCAAGTTCATCCAGTATGTAAGCACAACAAGTGTTGCCTATCATCACACAGGTACCTCTTTGTGCAGCAGTGAAAATATCTGAATCCATTCAGTTTCATAAGACTAGCCTTCTCATTTGGGCTGTTAATATAAAAGTCTTATGCCATGCTTAGCGTTATTAAAGGCTAGGGAAATACAGTTTGCTAAGGCTGTAACTGGTGCTAATGCATCTAAAGCTCCAGCATTGGGAAGGAAAATGTGGAGAGAATATTCCCACCAGAAAAGAGAGCATTTTAGACAAAAATTTAAAAAATCTTGTAAAGGCAGCAGATTCTGTGGAATATCAGGTAAAGACTTATGAATATGCCCCTCTAAGAATAGAAAACCCAAAGTACATCTCCATGTGCAATTATAAGGAAGATAAGCCCATAAGTGGGTGCCACATAACCAACAGATCCTCATGGAGATATGTAAGCTCCATGGTGAATGAGCACATTTTGCCATCCAGTCCATTCAGTCTGCCAGATGGTGATGACTCAATTGCACATTTGTGATGGTAACAATCCCACAAGTTGGCAGGCTTCTCAATTGGAGGCATTGTGTCCATTCAATACAATGGGAGGTTCAGGAGTGTAATAGATCATATTGAGCTACCATCCAAGCAAGGCTGTCCCAAACTGATGAGAGTTGGGTTGATCTTATTGATATGTTCCCTGCAATAGAAGAGACATAGTGAACAGAGGCAGAATAATTGTAAGTATCAGTAGGTTCTGGGAGCTGCCACCTAGAAGGGTGTCTTTTATATGCTGTCTGTAACAAATTACTCCAATTCACCACAGACAAAGGAAGGATATTCCAGGGGACACTGGAACTGCCTGATTCTGGCATGTATCTGCTCATCAAAGATTCTGACTGATTGTGGGTTACTGCCATGGTGGTGGCCCAGTGAAGAAAGATGCTAGAAAAAGTTATGTGAATCAGGAACAGAAGCTGAACGGCATAATCACAAATGTTTAGTAGGTACCTAGAGAGGCTGGTCATCTCTGTTGAGTAAAGTAATAGAGGAAATTTCTCCCACGGGCCTTAGAACATTTACTGAGAGAGGGTGAGATCCCGGCTACAATATATCATTCATATTGACCCTCCATAACATCAGGCCATAATGCCAATTATGTTTCTTTAGGTTCTACCCACAACAGTCTGGAAATTATTGCGCATGTTGGTATGCTTTTCATGCAATTGACATATTGTCCTTGTGAGAACAGGAAGGTTGGCTCCAGTGTTCCACCAGCCTATTGCCTAGCACCTTTTAGCACTATGAAGCAGAGCCAATCTGGAGATAATATCCACTGTAGAGCCAAAGATACTGAGCCCTCACTGACTGGTAAAGCAACAGAAGTCCTCAGCAGCTGGGTGTTTCCATCCACTTTTGGGCCATGACCATGTGATGTAATAGATACCATTACTATTTTGAGGCCTGTATTAACTGTCCATGCCAATAATTCCAATGGAGAGACACTATGTTTGGTAGTGGGGGACTGGTTTAAATGCACAAGAGAAGCAGTTAGCAACAATGTGTAGTTTAGTGAGTTGATTTATTTGTTATTTTAGCAAGCCATTTTTCCTCTCTATCAGTCTCACCCCTGTGGGGTTATAGGGTAGGTGAAAACATCAATGAATGTCTTGTTATTTAGTATATTATTATACATCATGCCCATTAAAATGTGATCCTTTGTCAGTATCTATGTAACAGGGTATTCCATAAAGAATATGAAGCCATTTTAAGCCATTGTTGGTGGTTTCTTGGTTAGTCATTTTACCCAAAAGGCTTTTAAAATGAAAGTGTTAGCATCCACACAGGCTAATGCATAGTGTTTACGAGCACTAACAGGAAAAAGTTCTATATAATACATTTGCCAGTCCCATAATGATATGTTGGCTCTTTGTATATATCCAAGGCTGGAAGGCATTGTTCATGGCTGAAGTCAAAACAGGTCTCACAATCTTGTATGAGATGAACCAGGTCAGAATATTTGATGGAAATGCCTAAAGTCTTAACCATGTGTCACCCCATGGCAGCTCCTGTGTGGCCACTCTTTTAGTTGTAGCCCAGGCCTGCTTCTCCAGTGGGTGTAGGCCATATCAGATTATGCAAGGTAAAAAATCCACCTCTTGGTTCCCAGGCAGGGAGTTTTTGGATGTGTAAGGAGAGGATAAACTATCAGGCATGTCTCCAGGGCTTGGAGATGATTATAAATTTCTTGTCATAGGGTAGCAGTACATAAAAGTCATCCCATCACTTGCCAGTCATTTTTAGGACATTGATTTATCCATGTCATAAAAATGGGGCCCTGATATACAGCCCAGCTATCAGTGCAGACAGTGATGGACCATGTTATTCTTGTAATTACCTTCCATTTAGCCTTTAATTCAGCCCATTGGCAACTCTATTCTAAACCAGAATCCAGCCAAATACTGCCAGTCTGCATCTGCATGGCCACAGCCACCAAATTTTGAGCATTTCCTTTGCTGGACCCAAAAATGTACCACACATTTTTGGGAATTGGAGCATATCCCTCATGAACTGTGGATAAGGTGGAGGCAGGAGTCTCTATCTGTTAGGAGCAGTCTGATTTCTCAATAATATAGGGTCAAAGATATTTTAAGGGAAGACAAAGGGGACTAGTTGATATTACTTCCCTATGCTGCATACCAGCATGTCATTTCTGTAAATTCTGCAATTGGCTAACTCCTAACTGGGTTTTAGTAAGTAGCCCTTCTATCCAGCCTTTTGTGGGGTGTTTTTTTTTTTAAAGGTAGAGTGTGAGCCCCTGTGATAGACTCAACTTTTTGGAAGACTTTATATATAGCAAATAGTTGTTCCATAATGGTGTACTTAGCTTCTGCTCCCTTCCATTTCTGTGACCAAAATCCTATGGGCATTATGCCTGAGGGTGTCTTTTGCCATAGATCCCAACTAATACTTTCATTACTTCTAGTTATTTCTAATATATTACAGTTTTTGGAGAAAGGGAGAACAGAAAGCTTTGGCCTGTGAAACCAGGTGCTTAGCTTGCTTGAATGTCTTTGCTATTTATCTCATGAGTCCCCAAATTTTCTTCATTGTATAATACATGTACATGTCTGAGGATTTTGGTTAAATGTTGCATAAATATCCTCCAGTAACCTAGAAATCCTATGAAAACTTGCAGCTATTTAATCATGGTAAGAACAAGTTGTTGGACAAATTTTTCTATTACATTATCTGGAATGTTGCAGTCTTACCCGACCAAGGGATACCCAAGAATTTTATAGCTAGCCCAGGTCCTTGACCCTTGTTGGGATTGATTTCCCATCCTCTAGATTTGAACCCACCAAGCACAATAGCCGAATCTCTTTTTAAGTCTACAAATGAATTAGTGGTTTATATAGTATCATCAGTGTAATGAAATAAGGTAACAGTTCATGTCAAAACAATTGTTGAAAAATCTTGGACCACCATCCAATGGCAGATGGTAAGATTCTGTAAACATCCTTGGGGTAAAATAGTGATGTTCATTGTTTGCCTCACCATGTGAAAGCAAATTGATCTTGGACTGTGAGTCTAAAAAATGCAGAAGAAACATTTGCAATATCTAATAGCACAATATGTAAGAGTTAGTGGTTAAAGAATCAAGTAATTTGGCTACATTGGAAACTGCTGTACGTATCATGGGAACAACTTTATTGGATTCTCAGTTGTCCACTCTCAGAATTCAGGTGCCATCTGGCTTTTCCAGTGACCATATGTGACTATTGAAAGGAATTTGGTCTCCTGTATAATTTGTACTCTAGTCAATTCTTTGACTGTGTCAGTTATTTCCTGATGTCCACCTGGCAAGCGGTATTGTTTTGTGTGCACAGTGTGCTGTGGTGTACGTAGAATGATTGGTTTGTATTTAGCCCAAACTTGTAAAACAACTTTGAACACTTGCACCCATAGGTGGAATTATCCAACAGTGGTATGAATAGTGTGACCCATCAAAACTTTAACCCCAAGGATGTTTTCTTGTTGGGGAGGTATATGCAGTACATATTGATGGGGGTTGGGGCAGTTATCCACCATAAGAATTAGATACATCCATCTTACTTTTATGGCATTGTTGTAGTAGCCATCTACCATGACTCATTGTCCTTGAAATTTTTCAGGATTGCCATAAGTTTGCATTCAGCTTCTGTATCTACCAATGCCCATTTTTTCTTGGTTTGTCATGGGGGTTATGAGTGTGGGTCCCCAGGAGGGCTATTCTCCTTTCCTGTCTTTTTTCCCCCTTTAATTATCTTTCTTACATTCCCCCTGTTTCTGTCTAAATCACTAAAATTAGCCATGGCTTCATCCACTACATATATTTCTTGGGTTACCAATGTGCTTAAAATGGCTACCAGGGCATTATACTACACTCTAGATACTGAATTTATGATCCTTTTTCTGATTTTTCCCATGGACATAGTACAATTAGGCCATATAAAGGCTTCATCACATATAGCTTTCCTCATTCCTAATTCCTGTAGCATGGTCTGCCCTTCTTCTATAGTTCTCTACCCAGTAGGTGGGTTAGCAAGATCCTCTAGGGTCACCCATATGTCTTGACACATGAGAATCAACCAATCTATAATAGAATGAGTTACCAGGGTATGTTCTAAATTATGTAATTTTTGTCTTTAAGCAGAATTTTTGGCAATATTACTTAAATTTTCTGCTTCTCTAGTAGTTAAGCTGACCCCATCAGCTCCACTCTCCCACAGTCACACCAACCAAGTTGTTAGGGATTCTCTAAGTTTTTGCTGGAAAGTTTTTCCTAATTCAATCAATTCTCCACCAGAATATTCCCTAAAAATCATTGTTTTATTAATAGGTCAATAAGTTAGCACTACTGCTTGTACTGGACGTTGTACCTGGGATTTAGCTTCTCTGTATAAGGGACTAGACCTGAGGACTTGGGGAATCCACTTCAATAACTCCTACATCAGTATTGCTTTCTTTATCTACCCAAGTGTTCAATGTTTTCAGATCCCTAACTTTTTCTAACTAACATAGCCTGAACCCTTAGTCATGTTTGTTTAAGACCCCTAATTTTAAGAATTGACAGGCCAGTGTTTCCATGTCTAGCTCCTTTTTATTTAGCTGTTCTGGGAGACCTGTCACCAAAGTGAAGGGGAAGCCTACTTGTCTCTTTCTCATTGTTATTCCTCCCTCAAATGGCAAGTTTCTTTGAGATTCTCAAGACAATCTCTATTGCTACCTGCACTGCACATACTAATGGCCAGCCAATTGCTGTGGCAGCACACCTGCCATCTTTACTAAATTTTACAGTCTTTTATTTTTTCATTACATATACTATTCTCTCTGGCATTTTTCAGCACACCCCCATACTCATTCAGAGGTCAACAACAACAAGCTGTTGGACATCACCTTGCCATATAGAGGTAGATGATCACCCCAGGAATTCTTGGTGGATTCCCTACCCTGGCTCAATCTTTGGTCTGATGAATTCTGCCAACTACACCAACATTCCTGATTATGGCAAGAAACTGTAACATTACATTTTCTCACTGAACTTCTGAGATGGGTACATCTGTCCAAAGAGTGACTTGGACAAGTCCAGCTTGGTGAGTAAGTGAACATTGATTAGGAGGCATATGTGTGTTCACCATTCTGGCAGCAGGAGGAGAGACAGCAATTTTGAGCTGAACAGTCCATGCCTGCTGAGAAATTTGTAGGTCTTTTACCATGGTTGCTTTGGGCATAAGCATAAATCCAAATGAATGCAGCACTTTGCTCAAGATTAAAGGTACATACATTTAGAGAGGTTTATCAAGGCACATGGAGGTGTGCATGACTTCTACAGAATGCTTTGATTATAATAAAAAAATTAGATTCTTTATGCAAGGAAGGAAAGGTCAGATAGTTGCAGTTTCACTGACTTAAAATCTCCTGAGTCTCAGGGATTTGTGTCATGAGGTATTTCTTGTGACCAGCTGAACTTAGTTGTAGTTTAATTTAAGGATTGGAAAGTAAAAGTTGGGGAATGTCAAGTTACCTAGGCCTAAGCAGGTCTCAGCCAGATATCACAAGCTGTCAAAATATGCAAAGCCTCAAGCAACAATGTTCTTAAAACCTAAAGCCATCCAAATACCATAAATAAGCCACAGCGCTACATGTAATCAACACACCTCCAGAAGCTCTATCTGGAAATCTATGAAATGTTATTTTCCCAATATCACATGGCTATTTTCATGTGTAAGTCCCCTAATCATAATTTGCTGAAGTTTATTTCTCTCAGACTTAAAGCCTCAAAATTGTTCCTATTCTAGTTGAGCCATGAAACCCAGGGATACCGATCCCTCCAATAATGATAACCAGGAAGTTGGGAATATCTTCAACTATAGGCAAAATAATTCCATTCTTCTGCCTAATAATATCTACATCCCTCCACAGCCTGAAGAAGCCAGAATAGCCACTGTCCCATATACCTCAAATATCTGAATAAACCAAAATAAGAGTTGATTGAAGCCATTGCAACTGGACTCATTAAACTTTACTAATAATCACAGGTCCTTATCTTGAACTCCCCCTGTGACTTCCTTGTAACTGTGTCCCTAATTTTGACATTCCTCTATGACTTCTCTGTAACCTGCACTCCTTATGGTCAGTCTATTCTAACCCCCAACTGGTTTAATCAGTTCTTAAAGCCTCCCCAAGTCTACACTTGTGCAATAAGCATTTTCAGCTTTTCCAGGCAAGGCCAATATAATAGCCTATTTAAAGTTTGCCACATTCTCCACATCCTATGTCAAAATTTCAAAAATTCACTAAGCTCTTTAAACTGAGAGAGACATATTTGAGCCTTGACATCTGTTTACTTGCTTGGTTGCCTTGCCATGAAACTCTTTGTTTTCTTGAAATCCTGGTGTCACAGCATTTATCTCTGTGTATACTGGGCAATGAACCCACCTCTTTGGTGTCCTGGTTTGTCTTTTGTAGACCCCAGAAAATTATGTTTTTAAGCTACTCCATGCCTGTGACTGTAAACAGTGTAGATGTATCCTTTTGATTAGATTTGGTTAAGGAACCTAAATTAGTTTGCTTGATTAGATCACTTGCTATTGGACTACATCAATGATGTGTGACTCAGGTTGTGTCTATACACTCTTGATAAGTCATATATAAACAGAACTGAAAAGAGAAATGCACACAGAGAAAGAAGACACACAGAGGAAGTTAGTAACCATTTTTATCCTGCCATGTGAGAGAAAGGAGAAAGCAGAGAAGACTCCATGTTCACTTACAACTGCAGAAAGACAGAGAAGCCTTAAGAAGCTCAAGCAGAGAAACCCAGGGAGAGATATTTGATTACAAAAGCTGAGCTCAAGGGGAATGTAGAGAGAGGCTGGTAGACTAGCCATCCTGGCTCATCCCATGGCACGACACCAGCATCACCAGTTCCTGATGTTGGTGAGAAAGCATCTCTTATTGTGCCTTAATTTGGAAATTTCATGGCCTTGTAACTGTATGAATTTCCCTTAATAAAAGCCCCATTATAAAAGGCATCACATATCTGGTAATTTGCATAGGCATCCCTGTGGCAAACTAAGACAATAACTGGTACCAGGAGTAACTGCTTGCAATTACCAAAAAAGTTGGAATGACTTTATAAATGGGTGAGGGGAATATTTTTGAAGGAACTGTGAGATAGAAGAAGTCTACATTGCTTTCAAGAGATTGATGGTAGGAATATGAAGCCCATAGTTACTTCAGATGAGGCCTTAGACAGAAATGAAGATTATGACTGAAAGGAAAGTGTTCCTCATTTTAAAGTGGCACAGCATCTGGAAAAATGGACTTCTGATGTTACATGGAAAACAAAATTTGAACTTCATTGAGCTTGGACATTTAGCTGAGATTTCCAAACTAAATGTGGGAAATATTGCCTGGTTTCTCCTTGTAGCTTAGAACAAAATGCCAGAGGAAAGAGATAAGCTGAGAGATGAACTCCTTGGATAACGAAACCAGAAACTGATGGTTTGGGAAATTCCAAGCTTCTGGAAAACAAGTTCCCAGAAGACAGTGCCCAATATGAGGATTTAACTGTGCATGGAACAAGTCAGCCATTTCTATGCAAGGCAGGATTGTAAATTCAGTCATCCAGAAAGAATTACTGTCTTACTGTCTGATGGTTATGATACCTCTGAAATTCATACAAAACCAATGACCTATTTTCAAGATCTGTATGAAGGAAAACACTGTCAGCCTGAACTAAAAGGGATGGGGAGGGGAGATATTGAAGGAAAATGTCTTTAAAAGGAAAATTGTGGAAGCTGTGCTCTGGACCTAAGACCTCTTCTCAGGCCAAGACTGGCATCCCACCCATGTATGCAAAAAGGATGCATTTGCCCTGGCATTTGAAGAGGTTAGGCCTTCCAAAACCCCATTGTTCAGGTAGAGTTTTTCCAATCCAGGCTACAGGGAGTGTGGAGCACATACCTGAAGATTAGAAAGAGTTAGATGGAAACCCCAGTGTTCTAAGGTGGTTGAGCCTGTATGCCAGAGATTAAGGAAAATGTGGCTATCACCCATCTGTACTAAAAGGGCTGGGACTGTGCCAGTGAGATTAGGGAAAGTGTGGCCATAACTCCAATGTTCTTGGAGGGTGAGGTCTGGAGCTCATATCTCACCCAGGTAATTGATGAAGGGAGAAAAGAGAAGCTAGCCATTGGGAAAGCCCATGGAAGTGGTGGCCCCCCAGGAGGCCCTGAGGAGAAGACACCATCTTTTTTTGATAACTCTCAGACTTTGAAATCTAATGGAGTATGCCCTGCAAGTTTTTGAAACTGTCTGGGAACCATGATGCCTGTTTTCCTTCCAATTGCTCCTTATGTTAATGCAAATGTTTATCCTATGACTGTTGCTCCTTCGTGTGTTTGAAGCAGGTAACATTTTTTCTAAATTCCACAGCTCTACAGCAAAAGAAGAATTTTGACCCAAGAGAGGCTTCATGCCTATAACTTATTTATATGAGATTTTGTACTTAGCATTGCTAGTGAAGTTATTTGAAGCTTTTTGAAATAGTAAATGGAGGGAATGTATTTTGCATATGCATTTTGGTAGCCCAGAGGGTGGAATGTCCTAGTTTGCCTTTGGTAGACCCCAGCAAATTATGTTCTTAACTCACTCCTGTGCCTGTAAATGCAATGTAGATGGGCCTTTTGTTTAATTCAGTTAAGGGACCTTGATTAGCTCACTTGGAATTAGATGACTTTTGATTGGACTATCAGTCAGGCATGACTCAGGTTGGGTCTCCATTCTCTTGATGGGTCTTTTTAAATCTGAGAATGGAAAGTGGAAACACATAGAAAACACATGGAGAAAGGAAGCTGTTGTTTCAATCCTACCATGTGAGAGAAAGGATAAAGCACAAATAGAGAGGAATCCAGGTTCACCCACAGCTGCAGAAAGGCAGGGAAACCATGAGGGGAAGCCAAGGAGAGAAGCCAGGGAGAAATGGCTGATCATCCACAGCTGAGGTTAAGGAAAGAAGCCTTGAGAGGCTCAATTATATGAGATACACAGAGAGATGCCTGGCTGCCATAGCTGAGCTCAAGAAGAAAGTAGAGAGAGACTGGTAGACCATCCACCTTGCCTTGCACTTAGAGGGATGCCAAGATCACCATAGCTGACTTTGGTGAGAAAGCATCTTTGCTGGTGCTTTGACATGGACACCTCAGGCCCTCAGAACTGTAAGATTTTCCCCTAATAAAATCCACAATATCAAAGCCAACACATTTATTGTACTTTGCATCATGAGCCCTGTGACAAACTAATACACTTGTTAATAATATCATATTAGTCAGATGTGCTCCTGAAGCCATAATTGTACCTTTTGCTACCATCCATTTACTTAATATGAGCTTTGATGGAAAAGTAGCAAAAAATAAATAAATAAACTGCAATACAGCAGGTACAGTCCCACTTCTAAGATAGGTTGTGACTTCTTAATAGATAAACCTCTTCTGCCACCTATTCCCTTGTCCATTAGGATCTTATTAGTTTCTATACTATTATGTTATAATAAATTTTCATTCTCACAAGATCCATATTCTTGGTTGTTTATTTTGTTTTTCTGTTTTAATTTATTTTGTTTGTTTCATTATTATACACCTTCAGTAGTTTGGAGCTGTATGTTCAATGGTCTGAAGCTGTAGGTATGTATGAAAATATATTCTCAAAGTTAATCCATTAATGTGTGTATGGACCCATTGTAATTTTAAACTTTGGTAAATAGGATCTTAAGTTAAGAAGTGACTGATCTCACTTGGGCTGGGCTTTACTCTGACTGGAGCCCTTTAAAAGAGAATGAAATTATAAGAGACAAAGGGAAAGAAAATCACAGAAACAAGAAGCTGGAGGCAACAAAACCTGAAAGAGAAGGAAGCAACCAGCAGACACCATGTACTTTGCCATGTGACAGAGGATTACTGAATTGGGGACAGCAGGTCTTCAGTAATAAGGTATGTCTTGATGATGCCTTGAATTGGATATTTCACAGCCTGAGAACTGTAAGCTTGGAAGCTAATAATTCTCCATTGTAGAAGGTAACCAATGTCTGTGATATTGCTTTCAGCATCCTAGCAACCATGTACATTATACACAAACAGTAAGCATTTGTTTGTTGTCCAGAAAATCTGGCTCCAGACTATTCTCCCTTCCCTCAATGGCATAGAAGCAACCCAGTTCCTCATATTAATCAGCATAAAAATTACTGGGCAGTACAGTCTCCTACACCCTATAAATGAATAGTACATGTAAAATTTAGAGTAGTCATCCTACTCCCATCCATTGCTTTCTAGATTTATATGATCTGACTCTGGGGAAATGGTTACATGCCTTAACCTCTGGTTTAAGTTATCTAGTGAATCCTTTATATCACCAAAGCATAACAGATGGATTTACCCTACCTGAGGTTATAGCCAAGATTTCAGTTAGCCATTCCACCATTCTATCAGCCTGGCTGCTGCCAGATGGTGCTTGTGAATTTAATGGATATGAACCCATTTACATGTTTTCATTACCAAAGAATTAGTATCTTTGCCTAAGGTAATGTGTGCAATGACTTCCTGTTAGTTTTCAAAAGATGATAGTGGTTAATTGTTCCATAAGAACAAACCATTGTTCTGAGGATGTCTCCTATATCTAGAGAATGGAACCATTTCAGTGATTCAACATTGGTCATTGCTGTGGGTTGGTTAAGTACTCAGTTGTAATTAGGGAGACAAACTATTGTTGATTACAGGTATGGCTTTTGTATTAGTCAGCCAAAGGGGTGCTGGTGCAAAATACCAGAAGTCGGTTGGTTTTTATAAAGGGTATTTATTTGGGGTAGAAGCTTACAGTTACTGGGCCATGAAGCATAAATTTCTTCCCTCACTACAGTCTGTTGCTACGTGTTGGAACAAAGCAGCTGCCGATGTTTGCCAGGGTTCAGGCTTCTTGGGTTCCTTTCTTCCTCTGGGGCTTTGTTTCTCTCCAGGCTTAGCTCTTTTGCTTCCTCCACAAGGTCAGCTGTAGACTGTAGACTATCAGGTGAAGGACTCACTTCTCTTCTCCTCGGGCATTCTATCCAACATCAGAACTGCCCCCTCTGTCCTTTGCCTTGCCTTTTATATTTGATTCCCCCACCCTCCAAGGGGTGGGGCTCAATGCCCTACTGATATGGCCCAGTTAACACCCTGATCATATCTTAATCATGCCCAGATTAGCACACCACTTTACAGCCATAAGCCAATATCTATTTTTGGAATTCATACTTATATCAAACTGTCCAACTATTACAGCTTTTATCACTGCCCCATAGCTACATTTCAATGGGCTTATTCAACAAGCACTAGTGTTTCTGTGAAGAGAAGTTGAATAACATCCTCTGGTTAGGTAATTTTGTCCACCTGATAGTTGAGGATTTGCATAGAAATGCCATACTTCAACCAAGCAAGAATGGAACAAGGGGGATTAATACTCTAAATTCCCTCTCTTCTCACCTCATTTACTCTGCCAGTGCCTGATGATCCAAACCAAATGGAAACCAGAGTGAAGGGACCATAAGAAGTGATATCCAAATAGGTCATCTTCCAGGGAATCCAACATGGAAGAGAAGGATATGAACCATATGGAGAGGGGGGAAAATAGAAACTACTCTCATAGATGGAGTAACAGTAAGGGTCAACATAAAAAAAGTTTGTACCTTTTGTTAAAAAGTAAACTTGAATTTTTAATGTTAGTTACTGGAATTTCATTAATTACCATTGTAAGACAAAAACAAGCTCACTGAATTCAAATTAACTAGAAGAAATTGATAATGAGTAAAAGAAGATTTTTAGATAACAGAGAAATTAAGGTATAGAGTTTTTTGTATTTGGGGATTAAGGTAAAAATAGGATGCCCGATGTTGCTCTAAGGTCTCAAACAGTTCACTGACCACAGTCATCATAGTTCAGTTGATTAATCTATTATTCCAGGATAACCATTAACAGTGCATCTGTTCATTTTCCAAAGTTTTTAAGGTCAGCAAAAGACTGTCTTCACCTTACCTCTAACCCCATTTCCTGATATGATTCTGAGTGGGCACCTTTTCTAGGTGCAGGTATTTTATGCAGAGAAGGACAACTCATGCAAGCAAGAACTATTAGTTTCTTTCTTTGTACTATTTCAAAGTGGAATGTAGAATCAAAATTAGTTTCTCTCTGTTGGCTACAATTGTAAGGGGTTAATGCCAAATCCATCACTGCCTGTGCTTTTCTCTATGATTGGAAAGTATTTTCCCCAGAGTGAAAGTGGCCAACTGGCAGAGAAATGCAGAGAACAGCAAGCTGACTTGAGTTGTGGGCAGCACAGGCACCTGGGTATTGCTTGCCAAAGCTCTTGTAGGTTTCTCTGAATCAAGCAAATCTTTTCTTCCTTCTGACTGTCTTGAAACTTTTTATTCATTACATGCAGTCCCCCATCCAGAGTTTGGTTATTAAAATAAATGTACTGCAAGTGTTATGCCAAAAGCTATGTATCCAGAATTAATATTTTATGCTCTAATGTGTGAGGGATTTCAGATTGGACAGGTGGCCACACTTATACAGATGTACAGAAGTTTGCTAAGTTATCATTTGTTGCTTCTCTTGTTCAGTGATTCTGTAAATTTTAGGAAATTTTTAAGGAATATTTTAGTCATCACAGTGTATTGAAAAAATCTTGTGCAACTCAGTGGGGAGGGAGAGGGATTGGGAAAGCAATTATTCAAACAAGCACATCTGAAAGAAAGAGAACAGAAGGAGTATTGAGATACAGCATGGTTAAGGAAAGGCCTTTATTCTCAAAGACAGTGGGCTTATCATTCATGGTGCACATCTTAATATACCTGTGGAACTGTACAGATAGTCTGCAACTGGGAGATCCCAGCTGTTGTTATAATAAAACCTGTGGAAATCCAGTAATTGCTCCACATAACCTTTCACTGCGCATCCCCTGAATGACAAAATAAAGGCTCCATTTTAAAGCATGTACCAACTCTCTGACACCAATTCTATGAACAATATACTAGAAGAATATATTGGTATCTGCTCTGCCTCACTCTGACAACCAGTTGTGTCCAATCCTTATAAACCTGGCAGAGATCAAGAACCAATTACAGAAGCTGAGACTAAGGGTTTATATATAACCCTGGGCATAGTGATAGGAAATGTAAATGCAGGGTCCCTGTACAAAGGCAAAAATTCAACAGCTCTCTGAAGTTGCTCTTTTGAAAATGCAATACCCAGTCCCACCCCGATCCCCCAACAAGAAAATCCCTTGACCTATATCCAACTAATGCATCAATTAGCTGTATGATCAGGAAACTTGAAGCCTGGAGTTCCAAACTGACAACCCAACAGGAAGCACAATTTGCAGACTATAATGCCTTCATTAACGTTTGCTTTGCAGATTACTTTTTCAAAAATGGATCTGAATGACCAAGGAGGGGAATATTTAGAAAGGGATAAATCAGAGGCAACCAAGGCTTTTTTAAGTTAGAAAATTCAAAATCATGCATTTACTCAGGAAATAGTTATCACCAGAGTCTTTAATATTTCAATGAACTTTCCACATTATAAAATATTCAGAAGAGATATTATCTTAAATCTATACCAAGTCATTCTGACATTCTTTTCAGGGAAGTCATAACCATTTTTTCCATTAAATGCTATGGTATCCATTTTAATTGTAAATAAATTACTTGCACTAAACTACTTAAATGCTTGATCAAAGGGACTTAAAATTTACAGGATGAAGAGGATGATTTTTAAAAGCATGTCTGAATCATCAAACCCCAAAGAACTTGTCTACTATAACCACTACACAATGGATCCAATGGCCACAAAAGAAAGTAGGTAATTTGACACTATTTCTCATTCTCATTTTTAAACATGCTTTCTCAAATATTAAATACTTATTTTTGTAAGTTTTAAAAGTGAAGGGAGAAGAAAGGTGACACATTAAAATTTTACACTTAATCTACTGGCAGAGTTTAGTAAAAAAAAAAAAAAAAAA